>JARK01000033.1:72698-111693 GCA_000688135.1 Ancylostoma ceylanicum
GGAGGGAAGGCCCACTTGCAGAAGATAGTTGCATTGATTTTTAGCTAGGAAAAATGGAAGCAACACAAAAATGGCTGTTGTCAATTTGCCTATTTTCTTTTCTTTCCACTCTAAATAACTATGCTAACCTCAATTATTACTAGGTCAAATAACCGTGTTAACTGGTTATGACATCACGAATTGTGTGAAATCTGCATAGATAGCCATCACGACATTTTTGCCGCCCCCTCCCCCAACTCCCCCCGTCCCCATGTGGAATCTCCTGAACCTAGTGATGCAACGCAGTTGGCCGCAATATGAAGGTCTGTCATTTTTTGCAGCCCCTGTGGACAGATATGATCTCGAGTCCCTCAGACGCATGCCCTTTTTTCCTCGTTCGCTTGGCATTCGCTGCACAAACATCACGACTCGGGCGGGAAAGATCTCCCCCGTTATCGTCGGTAAAATCTGTGGGGGTGAGCCCAGCCCGTGCCCGTCCGACGGTGTTTTTAGCTCGTGTCGCAAATAGCTGGCAAAAACGCCTTATGCGATGGCGTAAACGACGATCGTACGGCCGTCCGTATGAATAGCGTATCATCGGAGGCGAACGCGTGCTTGCCGACATTACGAAAAGAACTCCTGCGCGATCGTGGATGCAGCGGACCGAGAAGGTGCAGATTTCTGGAGGGGAAGGGTCAAGGATCCAGGAAATGCGTGTATGGATGTGTGTTACCTACTGGCATCACTGGACTATCCACATTTAGGGTTATTCAAGCACATTTGCGTAAGAGACTTATCCGTTACTGGGCTCACACCCAGGAAATGCATGATCTCAAGGCCATCAGCTGATTCGGACCCTAGTCCTATTAACAACGACCCTAATCCCGAGTTTAGCCACGAACGGCAATTAAAATATTGACCGAATGCAAATCGGGCACTATTCCACTTTTTATGCCCCAAAATATCAATACCACAAATTTGACTGAAATTTTGTCTATGGAGGCTATTTCATATACGGATCACGAATATCATACTCATTTTCCACGCTATTTTTGCGGAAACACGGTGGATGTACGGCAAAATCAATCAATTTAATAAATAATTTCGACATACATCTGAGAAATAGAATATTCCAAATGCATAAGCTTTGCAATTGTTCTTTTCTTTCTCCTGAGATTGAGGTCCCCAATTTTCTAAATAAACTAATTCTCGAGTTATGAGAAATCGAATATTCGAATATCGAGTCCATTTAACAAATTATCCGTTCAAGAAGTCCAGGAAGCGACGCTATGCAGCAATAAATGCACCATGAAAACGCGACAACAACGAAAAATAACGGCAGCAGCTGTTGGTACGAGGTAAGTGCAGATCTATTGGAGAGGTGGGATCAACTTCCTTGACCACCATCCCACTTCATCATGGCTCCACACCAAGGAACCATGTGAAAATTCCATGATCTTCTTTTTTTAGCAGTAGTAAAGGGGCGCCGAGTCAGCACGCTGATTGCTAATACGGAACACCATAAAACTTATCAGCGGCGATAAGGAAAACCAGTTGGCAACAAGCGATCGTCTCAAAAATTCAAAACACGAACACTGACTCAGAACGGATAACTATCACAGAAATTCATGAAGTAGCCGAGCAGCTGAGTCAGTCCGAGCGGGGCGTGCGCTCGACGGCAGTGGTAGAGGTAGCGAGAGACCTTCAAAGTCAGCGTGGAACGACTGTTTGATGAGGCACAGACGTGCGGGCTAATGACGCTGCAGATGAGGTGCTGGTGGCGGTGTAATGGCGGTCGGCGCTTCTGTGCCTCCGCGTCCGCGTACGGTTCGACCAGTCGGCGCGGGTACCGCCGCGAGAGCGCCGTTATCACAGCACGTCATCACCGGAAAACCCACTGCTAACTGCCCGAGAAGCGCGGTAAGCAAACACCGACCTCGCTTTTAGGCGCAAATGGCGCTGGCTTCGCTGAAGCGCTTAGGGAGGCGATGGAAAAAATCAGGAACGACTCGTTTCTGGAGGAGTATCGAGGCAAGCGTCGAGCGGAAGTGTTGCATGAGAAGCCGAAGTTGGAAAAAGTGGAAAACTCTGAGAGGCAAATGGTAATAGCGAAAACCTTTTAAATGATCAAAAATTACAGAAAAACTAAAAATCAATGACGTGGAATTGAACACAGTTTCGAAATTAATGAAGCCCTGAAATACAAATATGTGTTTGTAAACCTCCTCTCAAAGTGGAACTCTTGAAAGTGGCCATTCGAAAATAACAAAAGATATAATAAAAAGGGAAACAAAAACGAAAAAAGGGGTAATTCGAAGAGAGCTACAATTTCGCAGAATACTGGGACCCGGACGGATGCAACCTAACAAAAAAATGAAGTTGGTTGAAAACCATTTCAAATTTGAGTTACTGAAAATGGCTATTCAGAAAAACGGAAAGTGATAGAAGAAGAAAAGCAAAGTGAGCAAAAATTTAAAATCAAGCACACAAAAAATTATGTATTAGCTATTAAGTACGCTAGTTTCGAAAAAAATAGTTTCCGCATTTTAGAACCCTCCACAAGCGCTAGGATACGGACGTTTTTCACTTGCTTTTCCCTCTACCTTTTATACCTAGGACCGGATAATACACTAGAAATATTCGAATTCGAGAATTCGATCCCGAATAATTCAGAATTGAAATTTAAATTTTTTTAGTTTAAAAATTGCCCAAAGAAGAGAGAAAACTGCAGTTCTTGAAAAATTATAAGGAGATGTTGAAGGCTTCGCTTTCTTTAACATTCGAATTTCTTGGATCGGATACTGAATTCATAACTGGCGTTATTCGATTTTTATGCGGTCCTTGATATACTACCTATGAGTTAATCAACCATACTTTCGTGGTTTTTCATTTTCAAAGCTTTCGACTTCTAAAAGTACGGTTTTTTTTAAAATAATTCCCCTTTTTATCGGAATCCCAAATGTACATATACGGGAATATAAGAAACTATGGACAGGAAACACCAGTAGAACATTAAAAGAGCAGAGAAATATTAAAGAACTCCAGCTTTTGCTAATATTATCGAAGAGAAGTGGATCGCAGAGGGGAAGAAATTTGAGATATGCGATTTTTTAACCACACTTGGATAGATAAGTGCACGCAATATGCAAAATCTAAGGGAAAAAAGCGGAACATTTGCAGTGACAAGAGGTGCCAATTCAATAGACAACCGCAGTTACGCAATGCTATTGTGTTCTACTTTCGGTTTTTGGTTTGTTTTTGTTTTGGTTTTATGATAATTATGTTTTGACATAGGAACTGCGACACACAATGGATAAGAAACAGTGGAAATGGAGCAGTATAAAAGTAAGATTAACAGAAAAAAGTGGTTGATAAAAGACAGGAAGGCGGAAGAAGAGTCAAGTGCTCTGCTTATGGAGAACCAGCTCCAACAGAACAACACAACAACAGCTGGAAAAGCCAGAGGAGGGAAAAGCGCAAACCTTGTGCCAGAGCTGCAATTCAATCACTCATGGAAATAGTAGACACGTCTTCGCGGTGACCGCGCTACGCAGCCGGCAAACATACACAGAATAAACATTCGCGAAGTAAATTATAGCAACTTGCGAGAGGCGTAACTACCAGGAACGGTCCGGAGTAACGCTACTCGGCTTCTGCCAGCGTACAAAACACTCGGAGGCCCGGCTGTTTTCCGCGTGAGGGCCGGCCGGCGCGTACAGGACGGCGCGTGGACGGTGTGAGAAACGAGCGAGGGAGGCCGAGTTCGCGCGAGCTGCTGCTGCCATTTCGGACGTGAAAAACAACTCGCTCCCCGTGGCAAAACATCGCCAGATCCCCCCCCCCACACCAACGAGCACCCGCCTTCGAGCGCAGACGCCGTCCGCTGCAGCACAACAACGCCCGAGTCGAAGAGCCCGAGCCGGACCGAGGACTCGCCATGATCCACGCCCTCCCGGCTGAACCGAATCAAATCGATCGGCTGGAAGCACAGCGTTATCTCGATTCCAACAACACACACACACACTCTACCTGGGCATGTATGCGATCCCCAAGCCAGCGGGCAAACACCAACGAAAAAGTAAACACCGTTGAAACATGGCACAAGACACGCCGCGACAAGGCGCCGACGCCGTTTGGGTTGGCGGAAGATGCTCCCGGGTGACGGGGCCGAGCAGCGACGTCTTCGCTGGGAATTTGTGGTCGCCGAGAGCTCTAATCTCTTTTTCAGCGATCCAAAACAGACTCGCGGTTGCAGCCTGCAGCTGGCTGCTATTTTTACTCCTTGAGAATACTAATCCCTTACAAAAACGAAAAATAATAATATGTATGTATGTTCCTGAGAAAACAAGCGGCAAGGATTGCTGGCGATAAGCCCGTTGATGGGTGAAAAAATATATAAGAACATGTGATACACTCCAAATTATCCCTCAACTCATATTTCTACTTTTCGCAAACTTTCGCTCCCACAGTCTTTTGGGGGGTGGGGGGGGGGGAATGTCCATTGGGTTTGTAGGAATGTTCCGGAATGGATCCTAAGAGTTCAGGCTTAAATAGTACAGGTAAAAAACCAGCAGAGAACCTATACTATAGTAACAAAGTAAGTTGCTCTATATTCCACCTTTTCAGGCTCTGAAGAAAGCGATTCCGGAGAAAAGTATCAGCTTAAAAAGCAGGCATTTCCACCAGTGGCGGATGCAGAAAGTGGGCGGAAGGGGGTGGAGAAAAAATTGCAGTTTCCACCGTTTTGGGGACCCAAGCAGGAAATAAAATTAATAAAAATATTAATATTAATAATAAATAATAAATATTGAAAAATAATGGTAATAATAAACAAGCAAAAATAAACCTATACAAGATTTTCATATTTATTGTACAGTAATTTCAAAAATTTGGCAACCCATTCTTAGAGGGGCGCCCCTCCATCCCCTCCCCCTGCGCCCGCCACTGATTTCCACCTACATGTCTGCTCAACAACAACAAGCTAAATAGTTCATAGTTACCGAGGTTAAGAAATAGTCGGACATGACAATCATTTAATGTATTCGCCACCTGAGTCAACTGTCTTCTGCCATCTGTCCAGAAAAAAATTCAATACCACGTCACAGATTTTCTGCCTTCTAGCGACCTCACTCGAATTTGTAAAACAGCAGTTTCTGAACATCCTATCGTGGCGAGTTCATTTTTTAGGGAAATTTAGAAACTAAGGGCAAAAGCAAATGTACACCAAGCGTGCGCAAGAAAATTTAGATCAGAAAGGCACAAATAACGCATTTTCGTGGGAAGTTCCTCTGTTTCCGCAAGTTTTTCCAGCATCCTTATGACTGAGCATTTCCAAGTTGATTAGCACAGAATAAAGAGCCCAATGATTAAACCACTTCAATAGCCTCCTTTCGACGTTATAGCCGACCTATAAAACCCTTTATTTATCACTCGAAATGAGGGAAAATCAACAATTAAAGTGTAGACTTGAACAATGGATCCTCAACTCTGGGCTGAACAATTTAAACAGAAATATTCCGGTCCGATACAATTTCAGCAGCGCCAACGACTACTACCTTGAACTCCCAAATCCCTTCCGCATTCAGTGGTGACTGCAGATAAATGCGGATTTGAGCGCAGCGCTTGCAGAACGGGTGATCACTGTGCGATAAGGGCAGAAGGCATCAGGAATCCGAGCAAAATCAAAAGAAGCGAGATACAAGTCGCGGTGGAAAGGACTTATGTTTTGAATTTCTCATACACATTGGCGTTCCACAGACTTCCCTGCCACTTCTCATTCCTTCATTTTTCTCTCTTTCTCATTTCAATAATTAGTTCTTATCATATTTTTCCTTATCCGAAGAGCTATGTAGTTAGATGAGAACTATGTTGCTGGACGTTTTTGTGCAGGTACGTGTCAAATATGGCTCGTCCTGCTAGGGAATATAGTTGAAGAGAGAGGAAATAATAAAAGAACTCGAGGGAGTATGTGGTGCTCGAAGAGGTAAGAAACACAGATAGTTGACGCGCACACTGGCCATTGTCTCAAAAACTAACAAGGGAAGTGCACGAACTTAAGCTGCGATTTCGAAACGGGACATATATGGTAGGAACGCTTGTCCCAAACGATATTACAGAGTATACTTGAATTCTGCTAAATGGTTAATACAAGCTTAAAATTTCACGTTGATGATTTCCTACCGCACTGACATACACCGCCTTCACTTACAGCGGTGCAGCTGGATGGCCGAGTGGATAGTGACGCAGACTCATAGGCAGATGCTCGACGGTTTGAATCCCGTCTTCATGTTTTGTTTTGCAAACTTCCATTTCTAACCTTTAACGGAATTCGAAGCTGTTCAGGAGGTAAATAAATAGTTACTCTACACTATTTAAGCTATTGGAAGTTCTTCTCTATATAAGGCCTACTATTCCACCCAGTAAAGGCTTGTCTAGATGCCCTCTAGATGGTTAAAGAATGAGGAAGTGATCGATTAAGTTATATCGTATGTTAGAATGTTCTGTCTTACTAGCAACACCACATTAATACCCAGTATGGAGCATTTATCTACTATTTCCAAAGAGACGCTCGCAGTTATTGCTCATTTACCTTCTGAACAGCTCCGAATTCCGTTAAAGGTTAGAAGTGGAAGTTTGCAAAACAAAACATGAACACGGGATTCAAACTCTCGAGCCTCTGCCCAGGAGTCTGCGTCACTATCCACTCGGCCTTCCAGCTGCATCGCTGTCAGTGAAGGCGGTGTACGTCAGTGCGGTAGGAAATCATCGACGTGAAATTGTAAGCTTGTATTAACCATTTAGCAGAATTCAAGTATAATCTGTAACATCGTTCGGGACAAGCCTTCCTACCATATATGTCCCATTTCGATATCGCAGCTTAAGTTCGTGCACTTCCCTTGTAAGCAAAATTATTGGTCTAGTAGGTTGAAAATCGAGGTTTTTGAGGGTCAGTCGCCAGAATCATTGAATTCTTCATGCATTTTGAGAGTTCCTGCGAACTGTGCCGGACCTGCCTCTTCCACGAAGAATTGCTCCAAACTCTTTATCCCTTTGAATCATTGTGTTACCCAATTTCTTAAACTTTTCCAGCCAACCTATAAAAACAACAATGTTTCAAAAATTGGCATTAGCTTCACGATGACAATAGCCAGAACTATTCAGAAACTACCCATGCTATGTGCGAATATTGAAAGTGATGAAATAATCCTAACAAATAAATAAATATAAAAGCAGGAAAGCAGGAAGAAACAGCACCCTAAAAAACTGAAGAAGCGGAGGCTTGCATGATGTTATCATAATTATGGACCCCCGTCCACCTAGAGAAAGGGAAGGTCAAAATTTTAGAGCTATATAAATGTATCACAGAATTGAAAAAGCGCTGAAGCGATGAGTGGTTTAGAGTAAATTGCAGCAAATTCCAGAACAGAGCTTGTTTTGCGAAACAAGCCAATTGAAAAATCACAAGGAAAAGAAATAAAAACATGAAAAGCAAATTTAAATAGACTTTTCTCACGAAAATTATGCTAAAAGAGATATTAATGGGTACGAAATAAGGCAGCCTCTCCATTCCGGCAACGAGAATTACGTAGGACAAAGACGCCGTAAAAGGAAATTAAGAATTTCAATGGAATAAGCAACAGCATGAGCTCCTGCCAAACTCACTGACTCATCCTGCTTTAGGCCCTCTGAAAATCGAGCCTTCTTACTGTCGCTGGAAACCCCACAGCCCTTTTGGCCTATGACTAACGGCTCCTTCTTTGTGAATGAGGTGCTCTCCACCACATCTGCAATTCTAATGGATGATGTGGACGAAGGACGGTTACGCTGGGAAAGCGTACGGTGTTTGTGCTCCTAGAATGGGTGGTAAATGACATGAAAGGAATAATCTCGCTTTAACTCCTCATAAAACTCGCTCTGAGACACCTGCAGCACCTGGATGCTGTTCTAGCAGGCTCGATTTCAGAACAAGCGGAAAGCGATAGTTGTTATTTATTTGTATAGGGGAAAGCTGTGCTGAATGGCTAGCGACAACAACAGAAAACATGGACACATTGTGGAAAAACTATTTGAAGCGACGGTGAGCAGACAGTTGCACAAGAACGACGACAGATTAGGGAAAGTCATGAAAACATTGATTTTTTTCTTCAGAATTTTTCTCACTATTCTCATTATGATCATATATCGGGATTAAATGTGTCATCAGGATACGTTTCTTTGAAAACTACAGAGAAGGATACTACAAAAAATTATAAAAACCTCGCGTCCTATCATTTACTCCCTATTTCTAGTTTTAAAAGTGCTGAGGTAGCGAATCACGCTTAAGAATCATTGTTATCTCCCAACCCTCATTTTTAGAACTTTTTTAATATAAAAAAAATCTCGAGTTTTCATTTATTTAAACCTCGCCTATCCACACATGTAGCTCTTTTTTTCCAACAGACACCTAATTTTATTCTCCCACATCCCTTCAGCTGTTCCCTACCCTTCTACTTCTGTTGACACTGGTTTTCCAAAAGCACCCAAGGATGTTACCGACTAGCTCTCTCTCGGTCTGATCGAGCACTTCACGTCGGCAAAACTGCTTGGACCATACCATAGGTCATCCGAATGTTCATATCTCTTTCAAATCTACACTACTCCCAGTCATAACCGTGTTCAACCTCTTCGTCTCTGGAATGCACACTGCTCTAGCAGCCAAGCCTAGCTCGTACTGCTACACATAGACCATTTGGTTCCTCGAAGGAGCTTCCAGACAGAAATTGAAAAAAATTGAAGACGAGGAACCGGTGTTCACGAGTAATGCTGATATGCAGCTTTTGCTCTTCTGCGCAATCAACAAAAGCGGAGAAAATTTTGCTATTATTTTAGTTCAGTTACCGTTCTGGCTTGAGTTCCCCCCTTCTCACAGGCTGGGCCAAAATTACAGTAACAGAACTCGCCGCACTTCCACCAACATTCTACAGCTTTACTCGATTAGTTAACTACAAGCAAAACATAGCATTAGATCGCAAAATACTGTCA
The DNA here is from genome assembly GCA_000688135.1 of Ancylostoma ceylanicum. Lineage (NCBI taxonomy): Eukaryota > Metazoa > Nematoda > Chromadorea > Rhabditida > Ancylostomatidae > Ancylostoma > Ancylostoma ceylanicum. Next base: position 81,699 of record JARK01000033.1, read on the forward strand.
ATCAGCTGCTACACATGCATTGAACAGCTCGGTCATTTCGCTGATGCAGACACGGATATGGAATCATCCAACCCATTTCCAGCCCTTCAAAGTTCACTCTCCAACTGCTCCATGTCTAACTGGGAATTTCTGGAAGAATTTGCCTCAGAGGCCGAACCAGCCAAGCGATCTAGTGGACTGAGATGCGGTGAATTTAAGTTATACCTGCCAGGATCAGTGGAATCTTTCCGCTTTTTTGACTTTCATGTGGAATGTATCTCGCTCCTCATGTCTGCTTTCAATAGAATTTTTTGCTAGCTTTTGATGGACGCGAAAAGCCACACAAATATATTTCCCGGCCACTGTCTGCCAAAAAAAAAACGAAGCGTGCTCAAAAACCAGACTGGCATAAATGGGCTGTAGCGTTGCAGTGGATGTAAGCGTAGTGTGCCTATACGACCTGGGATTTTGCACGAGATAAATGGAAATGCAGGTCTGAAGTTAACGAATGAACAGCAGTCTCGGGAAGAAACAACAACCAAAATTCGCTAGACAGTTTATACAGACAGTAGACACTTTTGCTGTCACTGTGATTCTTGCCCACCTGGTGATATTTTTGCACCACCCAAGATGTGATCAAAGACTTTTGGATCACCACTGTGCGCCTTATGTTCATGTGTTTTTCCTCGTTTTTTTCAGCTTTTTGTTCAGGGATCACGATAAATAGAAACAGACACAATTACGCTTGAGAAGGCAGAGAAAAGCATCTACTAACCAGGTTAATCTGGTTGCAGTTCTGATAAGTCGAGTTGATAACGCGTTCGACGAGAGGCTTAGCTTATTGTCAGATGGCTTCAACAAAAAAAAGGTTTGCGTTCAGTTCTTTAACTCGGCCAGGATCCGTACCCACTATTCATTAACCAGTCGGGATGGGTAAACGCGCTTTAGCGGATATTAAAGTGGTCCGCTCCGGCCAAGTACATAGTCCACGGAATCAACCCTCTACACCCTTTCAAAAACGAGGTTTTCTTCACTACTGTGTCTTTTGTTATTTAGTTTTGAAATCATCGTGGCGAGGAGGATCGCAGGACTGTTGATATTTTCACCCCGAAAAACGAGGTGGGCACACTTTGAGTCAAAAAATGAGCCCTATGGATGGCTCCAAGCTTTATTCTAGAAGGCGATAGCATGGCGGATAAAACCTATGGAAAAGGATATTCATGTACCCGCCGCGCTTTTCCTACCATGGCTAAATATATCGCACGCATGGTATGCATATATTCTACTCTTTACATTATTTTGACAATACATAAATAAAACTGAGCGCATGGGCTCTCTAGGCCCTCGATGAGGGCGCTCAATTTTATTTATGTCTTGTCAAAATAAGGTAAAGAGTAGTACAGAAAAGTGAACTAGTCCTGTAGTGGGCGTCGAACAATTTTACGATACAACCTGAGAGAAGCGGGGAGCATTCGAGCGCTGCATGCGAATAACTGAATCAGAATGTCTCAGGAGGGGACGGCTAACTGAGAGGAGGCGCTGATTATTCGTGTGACCTGTTTACTTGAATAGGCCACGAAGCGTGAGAAGAGGCCACTGGAAAAGAAAAAGATTGCTGCTGCTCGAAAGAACAGCAATGACCTGCACGGCAAAGGTATTTCAGCTAATCAGGAAATTCAAAAATTCTGGCACAATGCCCGTTCGTCGAGTTTTTTTACCTCTTATCTACGAGATCTTTTCATGAGAGAATGAAAAAGTCAAGGAGAAGCACTAGCAAAGAGTGAGCGAAAAGAACAAGCAAAGCAAACGGCGAAATAGCTAAGATAACGAGAGAATCGGCGCCAGGATGACATCATGGATCAAGACAGATGTTGGAAAGAGCAGCGCAACAAGTGACGGATTCCACCAGTGCAGCGAACGCCGGCTGAACTGCAGCACCAGCGGCTTCGATCTGATTCACGTGCAAGCACGGATTCCACTCGTGTGCACGAGGAACACTGAAGGCTGGACGCCGACTAGCGGTCACTGCTCGAACAGTCTGGAATAGAAGCAGCGCAGGTTGTTGAGAACCTTATCGGGCCACGGAGCGAACGTGGCTGCCAACTGTGATGTCAGCGCTTGTTTACCCTGACACAAATAATTCGTGATGAAAATTTCCTGGGCTGTTTTTTACTTGTTCATAGAATTTATTGGTACCCGTATATCAACCACAAACTGAGACAATCACAGTGGTTATGACTCAAATAAATCCGTTAGTTTGCGCAAACATTATAATCAAGACAATTATTCAAAGAGTTGACAGAACCAACAATAAATTAAACCATTTACAGTCCAAAATTTCGAATGTGACCATATTACTAACTTTGACAGTAAAGCTTCTGATCAACAGCCAATAAAAATCATTAAACTACCTACCTTCCAAAGTACGAAAAATTTTCAACCATGTTTGAAAAGTGTATGATGAGAAATACGCGTGATAATGGTAGTTATGGTATAGCGTGGTAATTTAATGCTAAAATACTGATGTCACCACAGGATCACTCGAAGATAGAAGCGGTGATATCAATGGAATGTGGGGATGCGTAGACAATCATAGCGCCGATGCAGATGGCGCGTTGCGTGCAAAATGGTCCAGGACCCGTATTCAATATATTTAGCCGTGGTAGGAAAAGCACAGTGGGTACATATCCGTTCCCGTAGATTTTTATCCAGTTTGCTATTCATTATATAATAACTTATCCATCAACGTGTTTATTTCTTGGCCGAAGTGCGGTGTCCTAACGAGAGATAGCACAAAGTGAAGCTAGTGTAGATCGCTATGAAGTGGATATCGACCGGATAAAGATAGCCCGCAGTGAAACGAGTTGATTCGCATAACCATAGATACGTTTTTTTTTTTTGGATAGCAGATTTTCGCTTTAACATATCCGTTAGAGCGTGTTCACCGATTCGGTAAAGCACATGCTATATTGAATACAGGCCCAGGATCACTAGATTCCTCGAGTCGCATGCATCATTAGGATTACCCAAGGAAAACGTGCTAACATCACACAAATCCACCCATCGTTAACACACGCATCAACACATTTACCAATGGTAATCTCGATGACGCATCGAGGCATGTCAGTCCTATGCCAAGTCCATACCGCAGTACTGAACGGTAATGTTTAGTCTCGCAAACGGTACGGAACAGTCTCACCAGTCTCATTAGAAAGAACTTGTCACAGTCACAAGTGTTCCGTCTTTCTGTACTGAGAGAAGTTGGAAGCTCTGTTTTTCGGGAGACGGGTGTTCAGGGCAGTAATGTATAACAATACAAAAATGTATGTGATAACTGTGGGATGACTCCGGAAACACACCTGAAAAGGCCCTTGTCAGATGTTCTGAGAAGTTGCTGTATTTATTTACCTCGCTTTTCGCAGATTCCAAATCCGGACGATTTTAAAGAAATCCGAACGGCATGAACTTTGACATAAAGACCCCACAAGAGGATTCTGACAAATGTGGAAGTGAATAAGACTAACCGCGCAGAGAGAAAAAAATCTAAAAAAGCGTAGATGAGAGGCGGTGTCCTTCTGTCGAGGGTTACCCCAGAAAATCTAGAACGTCTCCCCAGAAAGCGGTTGATTAACCAGGTGATCAACTTATATTTACACCACTAGTTAGTACATTTTCAAAGTTTTACTTGATTACTCGCCCTGTTGTGTCACCGGAGCTAGTTTTAATTTATTATAACTCATTAGCATTTGTCACCTCCTGAAGGCTGAGAAGTTTTTCCGACCGAGGCCTCCATTCTTTTAGAAGGCTACTGTTGGTTGTCATTATGACGTAATAGTGACATGCCATAACCGCAAACTTGAAGTGTATGCAAAACATGACAGTTGAACAAATACGAAGACGATTTGTATAGGATATGTATTGTGCCCTGTAGTGGGCAAGACGTTCAATGTGACTTACTGAAAATACAAAAGGCATGGGAAACTCAACCAGTGGGCCGGTAGTGGACAATTCATTGCATCCGGCCGTAGAACGAACTACAAATGTAGGAGTTAGTGGAGCACGCAGAAACTGGGAGAGAGGGGGGAGAGAAAAAATAAGGGTCTCTGCCGTTTAGGGGACCTAGCCGGAAAATAAAAATAACAAAGATGTTAATTATAATATTAGATTATTGATAAAAACCATCTAAAAATAGTTATAAGAATAGAGCACTGAAAAATACTAAAACAATATTTTTATTTATTTTGTAGGGTATTTCTATTTAGCTCGTCGTCCGCCACTTGTAGGAGTGAAGCGGCGCTTGCTTTTCCATGGATCATAGGATGCGAACGAGAAGCGCACCGAATACCACTCAACAACCCTAAATACTGCAGAGCCACCACCTCTGCCTTTTTGCCAAATTAATTGGTACCGGTTCTCCTCAAAAACTGAATAGCTTCGCGAATTTCTTTTATTCTAATTTGACCTTCATGAATTTGGAATTTGAATTTCGCCGAATCTCTAATTTCCACTACCAGAGGGTAAACTAGGTTAAAAGAAGAGGTAGGTAAAATCAAGTTATCTAGGTGACTATGACAATTAACCTCTTGAAGAAAGTGAAGCAATTTTAAGCGGCTGTATATGTACCAGTGGTTAAAAAAGGGTGAAAAGTATAGAGAAGTTTAAAAAAACGACACATTAAAAAAACGACACAAAGTCATTTGATATCTATATGGATAGAAACTAGGCAAGATGCATATTACGCAAGGAAATAACATAATGGAATGAAGTAGTTCATAAATTCCACTCTGTTTGAAAACGAAACTCATAAGAGATCTGTATCAGATCGTTCTGTACAATTGAAGTGGTAAGTAAACACAACAACACAGAGTTCCGGCAGAAACAAAGGGTGGATGCTCCGATCGAACGTCCGATAGACAGTTATGGAGCATTCGGAGAAAAATAACTGAAAGCCTGGTCAGCACAAAAGCGAGTCCTGTATCGTTTGAGAACCAAGCCGTGTCCTACTCGTCGCTCCAACTAACCTGGGACAGCTCAGAGTGAAGGGGCAAGTGGATGAACTGTTGGTAGATGATTAGTAAAGCACGGTGTTGACACTGTATGCAGAGCGGCATCTGTGCCGAGTGGATAAGCGTCCCCACTACTAGAGTACGAACAAACAAGTCAGTCGCTTCCGTCACATGACTGCGAAAAAATCCCCTCGTAAAAAACCACGCAATTTCACCTGCTCGCATTTTCAAGGTTTTAGAGGAAGCGTCAGAACCAGCGTTAATGTCACACTTCTGCGACTGCCGAGAACAACCAAATGCACATGTGCGATAGTGCAGGCCATTCTACTAGGACATGGTCGATAGAAAGCTAAACATCATCATTCCAGCTCCTCCGAGAAGAGGGATCTTTTCCCATGCCTCTAATGGTAGGATGAACGGATTTGCATGCAAGGAAACAGTCGCTTCGGAGGTCAGCGCCTGGTACTCGTGAAGTTCCCGGGAATACCCGCCCTAATAAAAGGAACTACTTTTCCATATTAAAGTGGGTGCGGTTTGTAGAAATGACTTGTCTCAGTCAGAGTTGAAAGGTAATGGTACAGTAAAATGTAACTTATTTTGCTGGAAAACTCGTCCACTCGCACACAGCAGAAAGCTCAGAACCTTCATGAATACAGACACGTGATGACTAGAGGTAGAGAGTGAGCAGGAACAAGAATTGAAATCCAGTAAAACAGAAAATGGAAGAGTGTTGATGGAGGATAAAACGGAGAACGGAGAGACTTCAACGATTTTGGATCCCTAACAGAGAGATAAATTTTAAGAATTTGCCCAGAACTGGCATGATTATCCAGCCTTTACAACTCACAACTTCTTAACCCTCGAAGAAAGAAGAGAAAAAAAGGTACATTGGTTCTCAGGAATGCTAACAACGCCTCAACATGAAAGTAGAAAAAAAGACTTCACAAGCACTTTGGCAAAGGTCCAACAGGGTCTAATAGGTAAAAAATGTTTGCAGCCGAAAAGGCCGTTTGGTAGGACCTTCACTTCCTTTTCTAATTTCATTTGCTTCTAAGCGGCCGCTGGGTGAGGCGCTCTCTTCCTACAGTCTCCGTGTCCTCTCCTCAGTATCATGTATTTTTTTCTAGGCTTGAAAATGGCGTTATAACGCCGAACGCTTGCCAAATAAAACCGCTGTGATATTGGAGTCTCGAATCTGTGCACATACTAAAATTCCTTTTCTAATGTAAAAAAAAAATGAATTCTTGGAAGCCAAGGATAGGAGTGTAGTGGTGAAGGAAGAGTTATTTCTGACAATCTATGGATTCCTCGGTGACCGTTCTAGTGAGGGCACAAGTTAGCTCCACTCATTAATATGCAGGAGCTTGAGGAAGGATAAAACGAAAAAAATACAACAAAAAAAGGATATGTTAAATAATTAATCAATGGGTAGAATGGGAAAAAATGATGCCTCTGCCACTTCGAGAACACGGTTTGAAAAGCAAAAAATACTAAGGACATTGATTTCAGTGTAAATAACAATTAGCAATAAATATTATATATAATATGATAATAAAAATAAAAACATGAAACAAGCTAATACAAAGTTTTAAGATGTTCCTGGAAGTTTACTTAGAACTGAGTAATGGATAAGGCACATTCGGATTCAAAAATTCGATTTCGAATAAGATAAAATTTCGCGTTTCCGGATGGGAGGGAGAAGTAGAACTCTTGGCGAACTATAAGAAGAGTCCCATTCCCCGTGTCTCTAAGTGGTCCATAGCGCTGCTATTTTCAGCAGGTTTTGAATGAAGAAGGAGCAGTGTTCACACGGTGCTCGTTAACATACAACAGCGCTGGCCATCGTAATGTGCGACCAGTCAGCGGTACCGTACAAAACGTGCGGCCGCTTTCTTTGAGATGTAGCCCGATTCAGAGCAAAGAGACCCCGCAGATGGTCTTCGTAACGTTTCTGCAACATATGCAGGAATGCAGCTCGTACAAGTGCAATTACGCCGCCGGCTGGTGCGCCTTTGCCCTTGCCTGGTTTTCTAGTGATGATCTGGTGGAGAGGTGCCGCTGAACTCAGGGGCGATACTATGACTTTCCGAGCTGCGCAGACTGTTCAGGCAAAGCCTCTCACAGAATGCGTTGTATGCACAGCATGATGCCAAAACCCTTTACTGTAATGTCTGCAACTTCGCGCTGCAATTTATAGCTTTCCGCTGTGGAGGTCATCTTCAACACCAACAAACCAGCAATTGCTCTCTATACCCCTGCGAGGTTAGTGGTCATTGAGTTTTGAATAAGGAGGAAATGGTAGGGATAGCAGGAGATGAATGGCAGGAAAAGCACAGTGAAAGCCAGCTCGGCGTGAAATCGGCCCGTTTGGCACGCGTCCTCCGTCTCAACAAAGCGACAGACATATCACTGGCGGGCAAGAAAACCGGTATCCGCCAAATTCAAAAGCGACGGGGTAGACGACTTTTGGCGCGCGACGGGTGAGGTGGAGGGCTCGCATCTGAAGGGCAGAGGCACTGAGTCACGAGGAACACCCAGATGTGTACGTGTGTTTATGGCCACAAAGGGTACGGCCAGATACGGTACAGCTCTCATACTCCCTACGCGTGTTTATGTTACTTGAGGGACAGGGCTGTTTCCAATTTTTAGATGGGCACAAAGCAGACTCCGAATAAAAAATTGTGGAGGAACTCGTCCCTCCACTCCTTCATTGTTGAAAAAAATGTCTCTGAATAATGACCAAATGAGGTAAAAAGCTGGAATATGGAACTCGTCGTGCTTTACCATACCTGATTCAATACAGGCTCACGAGTAACCGCAGTTCTTATTGTTAGATTCAGAGCTCAGAGCTACCGGAGTTCTTGAGAGGGGAATCTGGGGCCGAGGTCCTTATCAAAATTCTCTCTGCTGTGGTTCTCTCTGAGTGGTTTTATGTGTTTTGATGCCGTTTTTATCGGAGACATCTTAACGTGCTAGCTTCACCCTTTGGGTCTCGAGAACTACACAAATACTACGACTAGTGAACTTTGCTGCCGATTTAGGAAATAGAGAGGCTTTTGCTGATGTCGTGATGATTGTCGCCTTTGCATCAACTTTGAACCGGATTGAATTCCGGTGCTTCCATCACATCCAACTTTGGGCCCCGAGATTCAATTTGTCAGGAGATGCTATAAACTTCCTCTCTACTTTCCGGGACCAATCTAGATCCAAACTTCTTGTAGACTTATGTGAATTTAATTTAAGCCGGTTTTGTGAGCGTTTTTGTCTGGTACCAAACGAAAAAGCCAATAGTTGTCCTGCAGGCAAAGTCAAACCGAAAATCAACCAGTACATACACATATCCACAAACATATGTACATCAGAGAAAAATCGGAGAAAATCTGCAAAAACTATTATTTCCATGATAGTCGCAATACTTCTTGGTTTTTCACATTTCCCTCGCCTGGCCGTGTTCACGACCAGGCGAGGGAAATGTGAAAAAGTCAGTTCGATTTTCACTGCAGGTAAGGCATTATTGTTTGTGTTCATTTCACATTTGGGATGTGCTGAGTTTGTACTTCACCACCCGCACATCAGCTCCGAGTCGAGGATTTCCGCGGGTGTTGCTTTTAAGTATGGCCACTGCCTACGCCTAAGCATAATAACACACTAAAATTCCACTTGAAGAGTAAATGTGCATAAAGATAAGTAAAAACAGCTTTGGTAATGTTCCTTAACTGACTGGTGAGGACTTCAAAGCCCTCCCCATTACAAATACTATCTCTCTTTCCTTTGGGTTCCTTGTACATAGGTGAGCCTGCTTCTTTTCGCTATAGTGAGGCACTGGACATTACCATGCATTCTCTTATATGACATTACATTACATGCATTCTCTAATTACCACGATCTCGGTGTTCAGTCAGTCTTTTAATTGTAATTTATCCCCCGGTTTCAATCATTTTTGTGTTATGGCAGAGCACCTTCGAGTGCATCTAATAAACAAATAAATAAATAAATAAATAAATAAATAAATGTTCACGAGTGATGAACGTCCGTATTTGCTTCTGCTGTGTTGTTGCACATTGAATCTCCATCATGTAAAAGTTTACACCGACAGTAAACTCTAAACGGCTGTAGACAAGGTGCGGGACCGCGACGCGGCGTTCTTGGGCGGAGACACAGAGGCTCTGCATGCTGGTTCTGGTGACTCTGCCCAAAGTTCTAGCGCCGCGGTTCCACCGCTTGCCTACGGCTGTTTCGAGTTTATTGTATTTTTTAGATTTTCAATAGCTACTTACGTATCAACTGAATCACAGAAGAGATCTACCAAACTTGTTGATGTAAGAGATTCAAGCGGAGGCTCAACGGTGTTCAGGGCAGGGATTCACGAAACGATAACCAACCAAACCAACTACGGTCAGTCTGATTGGTTGTCGTATAAACTATGTAAAGCTAGGAGACACAAGACGTGAAAATTTGTTAGGTCCCTACTTACGCCTGGCTTCGCCCATTGAAGGGTATGAATGTTCAATTACGATGGACCGTGCCGATTTTCGCAACGGCTGTGCGCTCTCGCTATTGTTTCCTCTGCAACCAGATCACTGATCAACATCGTAGAAATGACAAGAATCACGGTGCACCATGCCACGCAGGTTAGGGATGACGTTATGCAGTATGGTAAGTGACTTTGCGGAAGATTCCTTTGCACAACAACCTGCTGAGAACTTTCTTGATTTCCTTTGAGTGGAGATGAAAATCAAAATTCTGATATTTTCCGGTTACGCCTCGTAATTCACTCTCCAGCGAAAGGAAATAACTTCACCAGATCCATGGAATGGATTGGATTCAGCAACTAGTGTTAGCGACCTGTCCCTTTATCTAGCAATCTAAGTACATACGGATGACGGCCACGTCGTTTTGGACACACTGTATGTCTAACGATGCTCAGAAGTAGATGGGTTTCTCAGTTTTCTTTAGCTCCTGCGTTCATCTTAAAAACCGAGCATCTTCTGCTCTTTCGAACCTCCGACGGTGACGACGACGGTTTTGTTAAAATCAAGGCCGCAATAAATCATTCACCTCATCAACCTGGAGCGGCAAAGAAATTTGTTGATTCTTCGCACATTGGATCGTGGTAGCAGTGCAAAACCCTGGACGTCACCCAAGCTGCTCTTCTATCTTACAGATTCCCAATAAACATGGAAAACAATCCACGCTAGGATTCACGGAAGAATAGCTCAGCGAAACCAGGATAGGAAACCAACTTTCGCGTCCTGTGTCTCCTAACAACATAGTTTACAGGATGACCAATCACAGTAACCATCGTTGGTTTGCTTGGTTAACATTTCATCAAAGCCTCAGTCTTCTGCAGCACCAGTGACATGCATTTACATGCGGACATGGGTGGCAAGTTGGTGTATGTGGCAGTAGCGCTGCCGTTTGCGATTCGTAAATTCAAGGATTCCGTCACAACCTAGCCACCTAGTAGGGGCAGTTCACTCGCTGACGGTATAGAAAACAGGTGAGTGGATGAGGCGTGACACCTTAGTAGCTTTACACAGGATTTTTCTTTCATCTTCCGTAGACAAGTGCGAATCCATCAAAAGTATATATAAGCCGAATACTCGTCGAAAAATGGCACATTTTTTGATAAAGAAAGGTCGAAACTATCATCAATATTGTCAGAATCGATCAGCGTTCGGTCCGATCGTCTCGGAGATTAGACGCAGCTTTTTGAGCTTTTGGAAAAAAAAACTGCTGATTGTGAAGGGCAGCACGTTCGAGCGGAGCGCTGCGCAGTCGGCAAAAACTCCGTGGGAGAAGCAAAGACGTGTGCGCAGAGGCGAGCACAACCCCTCACTGGCCCCGGTCAAATGGAACTCAGAGGGGAGAGGGGATTGGCGAGGGTCATGTCTTGTTGCAGCGATGCTATGAGGACTGCCTTACAGCAAGGACAATGTTCTCTACTGTAGTAATCTATGTATTATCTACTGAAACGTGTAGATGATATATTGTGGAGCTGCGCTCGAGTAGGGCGACTCCAAAAATGGAGAACTTGTCCCTACGATTGGTTTTACTTTTATCCCCGCACTTTATGAGGGCTTTGCTCACTTTTCAGAGTGCATTGAAGATTCACTTTCCCGTTCTGCAGACGCAGCTTAGATGCATGAAGAAAAAATATATTTTCAAAAATTTATAGCAATGAATGATTTTTAAGCATGAAGAACATGACGAATAGGCTTGTGCGAGCAATATTACGGCTTGTTCTAACAATAAGTTTAAAAACAAAAGGTTTTTGAGGTATAGTTCATTCAACCGGTAGTCGGGTACTGGTAGAAAGACCACAGGAGACGTGGCCATTTTCAATCAATACCAAGTATGTTTGGTAGTGCATAATCGCAGAGCCTACTTGCAGTCTGTGAATGCATCAATACCGACTCTTTTCTCAACCGCCTACAGAGCAGATGCGTGCGTTGGACTCGCGTGCATGTATATGACGAAGGATAAGGCTAGTCGCATCGCTGACGCAGCTCACAAGGGAAGGATACTTGATGGCCGTGGCCATTCTTGATGGGATGTGTACTACCATATGCAGTTTTTGACGCTGATCTCGAATCCGTAGCCCAAATTTCCTGCGGGCTCCTGTGTAGCGAGTTACACCTATTTCTTTTCGCTCAGATGTAATATTCCCTACTCTTTTAGGGGCGAGGCTAAGCCTGGTAGCTGCATTATCGTCCTAAAAATATTAAGATCTCCAAGAGGAAACAAGAGCCTTGATAGTGTGTTGCAGATACAGCCGCCTTACCTCAATTTAAGCTCGTATATAGGAACAGTACTTAAAATCAGTGACTGACTCCTCATGGCCTTGCATGGGAGCTTAAATTCGGGTAAGGCAGCTGTATCGGCAATTCACTAGCAAGAACCATGTTTCCTCCGAAACTATTCAACATTTTGAAGACATTGAATCAGCTACCAAGCATAGCCTGGGGCCAAAACAAGAGCAAATTGCATTACATGTGCGCGGAAAGAAATGGGTGTAACTCACTGCACAGAACCCCGCAGGAAATTTGGGGTACGGATTCGAGATCAGCGTCAAAAACTGCATATGACAGTACACATCTCATCACGAATGGCCACGGCCACCAAGTATCCTTCCCTTGTCAGACGCACGCGTAACGGTTTCGCGGCGGTCACGGGTTATTTTCACTGAAGATTTTCATGAAGCGTTGACCGCTCTTCACCGAAAATCTCTTGTAAATGGATGCGTGCGTCCGACTAGTATAAACTGCCCCTACAGCACATTGTCTTCATAGTTGGAAGCACCTTACGGCGCGGCTACCCGACGATTACTCGGCAGAAAGTCTCTCAATGTCTGCCAAATCATCTCCAATGGTTACAGAAGTCCTGCCTCTCCTCCACTCACCTCGTGACACACTGTCTTTCTGTAGACGAGACTACAAAGACTGGCTGTTGCACATGTGCAACTCTGCATCAGCACGCTGCCAACATCTGGTGAACTTATGTCGCCATTCTAGCTTTTACGACACTTAACCACGGCTTGTAATAGATTCGGCGACAGCACGATTTGAACTGCTTTGAAAGAAGCCTTTTAATTCTGACTTTCGAGTCGAAGAAACTGTGAGAAAGCATCAATTCCGTACAATCCCTGGAATTCGAGTAAGAAGACACGATAGGACCTTGAAGTCAAATGGTCATCCATTTGACTTCAAGTAAATCAGGTAATTCAAACAAAGGTCCAAGCTGCAAGTATTGCGAAGTGAAGCCGCCGATTAAACGACCACCAACACATCACTAGAAAATTGGAAACCCAGTACAAAAAGTAGGAGGTGGTAACCGTTAAACTCATTCTGATGATCACAACGTATTAAGTCGTCAAGTATGAAATGTCTGATATTTTAAGCAGTCAGTTTGACAGTCGCTATTCTCAAAGCTTCACTAAATCGCTTCTCATCTTTCTTTCCATTATAAAGGTACATCCTCCCTCTTTCAAAATCGCCTCCTCGTTTTTTGATCAGCTTTTAAATTTTTGTTTGAAAGTATTTTTTTTGAAACTACTCAAATACCAAAAATCGTGTCATTTTGGAACATTGGTTCCATTTTCAAGCCATCAGAGCAGAGAAAGCTGGAAGTAGCAGTAAGCTGTTAAGGGGAGATCTGACTAGTAAACGCACTAAACACCGTTCATTTGGGATTTTTAATTTGGTTAACTCTGGAAACCAGCAGTTGTTTGAGGGCACAATTTTCTCTCTAACCGTTGGTATTGGCGCAATTACTACGGCCACAGATGAATCCGATACCAACTTACCGACCACTGGATAGGTGGTGATTGCTGAGAAGCGAGAGTCGATCCATTGACTATCGACGCACACAACATTTCTTCTGTTGTTATGCCTGCATAGGTTGTTAAAAATCACTTTTTTATTGGTCAACGTTTCGGCAACACGCCGTTATCAAGGCCTGAAAATGGATCAATTTTCATGAATTTGTGATTTACACCGTCAAAACCCCTCCTTTGAACTGTACATTCAATTCATCTCGATTAGCTAGCGGTAAACACCAGACGTAGGAGACGAACTCACCAAGTTTGCCACCAAGGGGCGCGGAGTCAATCCGCACCACAATATGGGACTGTCACCAGCGGATGAGTGAGCATTGGCCAGCTCGTGCCATCGGTTACAATCTTATTGCTCTCATAATGGTGCGAAGGGCATCAAGTCGCTGGCTATCGATATGTACTCGTTTCTGTTGTTCATTCTTGGATTCCGCGCTAGAAATCCAGAATGCTTCGAAAGCATCCCTCGCCGAAATTTCTGGTTCGTGAGATATAATAGAACCGAGCCAAAGCGCCGCTTCGCGGCGCTTTGTCTCGGACCCGTGTGCCACGTTACTTTTGGGCCAGTACAACTCCAAAAAAGAATTTATCCCGAGCCAAAGCGCCGCTTCGCGGCGCTTTGTCTCGGACCCGTGTGCCACGTTACTTTTGGGCCAGTACAACTCCAAAAAGAATTTATCCCGAGCCTAAGCGCCGCTCCGCGGCGCTTTGTCTCGGACCCGTGTGCCACGTTACTTTTGGGCCAGTACAACTCCAAAAAAAATTTATCCCGAGCCAAAGCGCCGCTTCGCGGCGCTTTGTCTCGGACCCGTGTGCCACGTTACTTTTGGGCCAGTACAACTCCAAAAAAGAATTTATCCCGAGCCAAAGCGCCGCTTCGCGGCGCTTTGTCTCGGACCCGTGTGCCACGTTACTTTTGGGCCAGTACAACTCCAAAAAAGAATTTATCCCGAGCCAAAGCGCCGCTTCGCGGCGCTTTGTCTCGGACCCGTGTGCCACGTTACTTTTGGGCCAGTACAACTCCAAAAAAGAATTTATCCCGAGCCAAAGCGCCGCTTCGCGGCGCTTTGTCTCGGACCCGTGTGCCACGTTACTTTTGGGCCAGTACAACTCCAAAAAAGAATTTATCCCGAGCCAAAGCGCCGCTTCGCGGCGCTTTGTCTCGGACCCGTGTGCCACGTTACTTTTGGGCCAGTACAACTCCAAAAAAGAATTTATCCCGAGCCAAAGCGCCGCTTCGCGGCGCTTTGTCTCGGACCCGTGTGCCACGTTACTTTTGGGCCAGTACAACTCCAAAAAAGAATTTATCCCGAGCCAATGCGCCGCTTCGCGGCGCTTTGTCTCGGACCCGTGTGCCACGTTACTTTTGGGCCAGTTCAACTCAAGAAAATCACTGTCATCCACATGAAGCGCAGCTTCGCCGCGCTCCGCGGATGACAGTGATTTTCTGCGAAGCTGCAGAGGTTATAACCGCTTCAGAAATCATTTCTGTAGTGTTAAGGTGGATGTAATATCCCTGTGAACCGCAGTCTTCACTTAAGCAGGTTGCTGTCAGCCTCGCGAGCTTTAAAACTCCACATTTAGGTGTTTTTTGTGCATGTGCAAATACTGGAAGTAGTATGAACTGCGCAAATGTATCATTACCCTCCCGTCAACTTACTGTTAACTTTAATGGTCAATTGATGTGCTCATCTCACCGCATACCACGGAATCAGCTCATTGCTCAAATGTATTGGAGCAGTGGAAGGAAAACTCTCATGTTTCTGAGTGATTCACGGCTAGGATTGCGAAATAATACAGGTTTCATGAATGTTCCCTCCTTACATCCCTCGAAAACCCAGAATTTTCCGTTTTTCTCGGAAATTACACGTCCTGTTTGAAGATTTCCATGCTGTACACATACATATACCATGGGCGTGTCGTTGGGCGGGTCATTTGCCCGCCTTTTCCGGCGATTGAGCCTGTGGCGGCGGGCGAAGGAGGTGGGGCGAGGCGAGGCGATCAATGACAGCGTGACCTGTCATCCCTCGCGCGGCGATGGGGGGTCTGCGCTATATATAGATTAAGATCTCATGTTTCTGAGTGATTCACGGCTAGGATTGCGAAATAATACAGGTTTCATGAATGTTCCCTCCTTACATCCCTCGAAAACCCAGAATTTTCCGTTTTTCTCGGAAATTACACGTCCTGTTTGAAGATTTCCATGCTGTACACATACATATACCATGGGCGTGTCGTTGGGCGGGTCATTTGCCCGCCTTTTCCGGCGATTGAGCCTGTGGCGGCGGGCGAAGGAGGTGGGGCGAGGCGAGGCGATCAATGACAGCGTGACCTGTCATCCCTCGCGCGGCGATGGGGGGTCTGCGCTATATATAGATTAAGATCTCATGTTTCTGAGTGATTCACGGCTAGGATTGCGAAATAATACAGGTTTCATGAATGTTCCCTCCTTACATCCCTCGAAAACCCAGAATTTTCCGTTTTTCTCGGAAATTACACGTCCTGTTTGAAGATTTCCATGCTGTACACATACATATACCATGGGCGTGTCGTTGGGCGGGTCATTTGCCCGCCTTTTCCGGCGATTGAGCCTGTGGCGGCGGGCGAAGGAGGTGGGGCGAGGCGAGGCGATCAATGACAGCGTGACCTGTCATCCCTCGCGCGGCGATGGGGGGTCTGCGCTATATATAGATTAAGATCGCGCAAGCTACGTCGTAATCTTGCCCATCATGGTCTTAACAGGCATAAAAACAGAAGAAATAAGTCCGACACCATGCCCAGGTTCTACGACAATAGATCACGGAATATAATGTACATGACATTGACATACACTCCCATTTCTCCCATTTTTATAGCTATATTAATATACGGATGTAGCCGACGAGTCCCGTAGATCTTTTCGTGAATACGGCTGTTTTATAGTGAGAGCGATAAATGTCTCTCGGCTGATGAATTGCTGCTATCAGTATTGTGCATTTTAGGTAAAGCAATATTTATCTGGCACAAAGTATTGCAACAGTACTGCAAGAGCCAGAGCGAGGGAATCTTCATTTGAGGAACACAAGGGAGTTCTTTGAAATTCAGTGCATGCTATTTTTTTCCATGCCAGTTGCTTCCATCATACCATTGAGGCATAGAAGCGACACAGCCAGCCATTGCCGCGATGACAACGAGGTAAGCGAGAAGTGAGGTGATGTTCATTCTAAAAATTTCATGGCTTAAAAAGACACTTTAATAGGCTCGCATCGAGAAAAAAGAGAACGGTATTCGAGTCACCTTTCAATTAATGCCATTGCTGCTATTTTCTGTAGAGGTTTCAGCATATGCGACTAGTTAAAAAATAATTTTTTGCTAATCGAGGATTAGAAACATGGGTAACAAAAATCAGGCAAACGATTATCTATTAGTACCAGTAGAATATACGTTCAATTTTGCTAACACGATCAAATTGCTAAAGCAGGGAATTTTTGAATCTTCAACGTACTATTACATCATAGATCCAACGGCTTATCACAAAAGCTGTGTTTACGCTACATCGGCTTTGATTCAGCTTAACCTCCTGAACATAGACGATCCATAGGTCTTGCATTCATATTTTCGCTTACGTATCTTTGAATTTTGAAGTCTTAACACGTTCTCGACAACGCATATTTCCCGCGCCCCGCCACTTGGGACACACGCGCTTTTGCACAACTGGGACCCGTGCTCGACCGGTCGTCCACTTGGTCCCACGCGATCCTCCCCATTCAAAAAGCAAGATTTTTTCGTAAGAGTTATTCTTTCTTTCGTAGTTCTCGAAGGTTTGTTCCATTTCTGTTGTCTACTGATTTGTCATTGTTAGGATTTTAATTAAAGTTTATTGTTCTTCCAGCTGTTCTAGTACGAAAAATCTAAAGAAAAAGTTTGAGAAAAGGTCTGCTTTGCCCACTGCGTATGTAGCACTCTAGTATATCTGTCACTACGTTATTACGGAGGAATTAGCTGGCTGTGGCCTTTTCACAAAGATATGACACAAAATGGACAGTGCACGACCGGTCGTGCACGTGGTCCAACGCGGCAGACACCGCGTGCTCGACCGGTCGTGCACGCAGTCGCGAACGTGTTAAAGTTGAGAAGTAAAAGATTTGGCAAGTGTTTTTCACTTGCTCAAGCACATGGTTGGCAAAAGAATTGGAAAGATGAACAGTCAAAGCTGTGAAAATTATGTTTTAACTGAATTCGATCATAAAAGAGACGAAACTCTAAAGCCGGATAGCGTTCATGTCGCTCCTTTTTATGCTGGTCCTCGCAACTTCCATTAAGGAGGATAAGTATCAATTATCTTCTAATGGAGGTTTTAATGGATCAAAAGCGAAGAAGTACGATTAAAATTCTTGAAATAGAAGCCAAGAGACGCACATACGTAAAAATGGAAATGAAGACTTCGATGCTGTTTATGGAAGTTTTTTTTTCGATATTTGATTATACAGTGCCTTTCAGGATACAGGACA
Organism: Ancylostoma ceylanicum; assembly: GCA_000688135.1. Classification (NCBI taxonomy): domain Eukaryota; kingdom Metazoa; phylum Nematoda; class Chromadorea; order Rhabditida; family Ancylostomatidae; genus Ancylostoma; species Ancylostoma ceylanicum. Next base: position 99,506 of record JARK01000033.1, read on the forward strand.
CCCCCAATTTTCTCACTCCTTGCTTTTCCTCTGAATCACATGCTAAGGGAGGTCCCGCGAAGAGCCAGATCCACCTAGCTCTCTAAATCCCTTAGCCCTCTAAAAGCTGCGCATCTCTCCTTAGCATTGTCAATCGCTGCATCACGTGCCGGGATAGGCCAAAATAGCCGAGGATTTCGCAAGATTTTCGCGTCTGACCCTCAAAAAATCTGTACCCTTACCACTCTTTATACAGGAGGAGGTACAGGAGGAGATGTTGGGAACGCTCTTCGTCATTTCATTGGCACCAGCTTTCCACGCTTTCAAGCTACTGACGTAGCCAAGCCACCATTAAGGTGACTTGGCTACGCCAGTAGCTTGGAAGCGCGGATTCTGATCCATCGCGGTGCCAAACGGTAGACGTTTAACTAGTTGTAGAAGACGGACATTAAATGCATGAATATATGTATTAAAATTATCAAAAGAATTCACCGAACGCCCCGTCGTTTAGACCGGTGACCTCCTAGTAGCTAAATTTAAACCTCCAGGCTGAAGTATGGTTGTTCCGAAACCCAAGACTCTACTGGCGCATACATCTAGGATTGAGCTCTAACGACCCTCTCGAAGAAAATATGGAAGTACAGGGTGGCGAATAAATAAGTGCGCCATAAAAAGCGTTCACATTTTACTTTCTGCCACCGGACATTCAAAGAGATTTGTTTTTATAGAACAACAAGACACAACATTTTATAATTACAAGGAATTTTCGAAAAGTCCGCCTTCAGCTTTGATGCAGGCTTCAAGTTGTTCCTCATGGAATCGATGGTGCGGCGCAGGTAGTTAACGTCTACATTCGTCCAAATTTTGATCAATTCTCTCCGCAAATCCACCAGGTTTTTCACATTTAATCTCCTAGAGTAGCTCTTCCATAAACCCCAAGCAGAAAAGTCCAATGGATTCAGATCCAGGCTATTGGCAGGCCACAAATCCTTCGTCAAAAATGAGCTGATTTTGGTCTTCAGGAAGTCGATCTTTGTTTTGGCTCCATGGGCTGAAGCCCAGTCTTTATGGAAGATAAAATTGGGATGCTTCTGCTTCCAGGGCATCACAACTCTCTCGAGGATCTCTTCTTGCTAGACTTTTGCACTAATTTTCTCGTTTTTATCGATAAAAATCAAAGGAGTCTCGTACGTTGCACTGATACTGCCCCAAACCATTAAGCATCCAGGAAAAAGACTTCTTGTGGCAATTTTTTGCTTGCGATTGTTCTTGAGAGCTGAGTTGAAAAGCTGGAGGTGATTCTGAGAGTTTTTAGCCACTTCAATGGTGAAAACTTTTCGTCGAATGAAAGGACGTCTTCAGTGCGGCGCACCTTGAAAAATTCCCGCAGTTTCTTCCATTTTTCCTTCCGATTTTGCTTCGCTTGGTCGGTGAGAAATCATTCGTTAAGCAGACAATAACTTCGAAGTCCAAGCCCATTTTTCAATGTCATTTGAACAGATTTCCGAGAAATGTTGAGTTGTTTGGCCATCTGGTTCAAGCTCAGATAATCTTTTCGGTCAACCCTTTTCTTAATAATCCCACGCACTTTTCGGGTGTTGACAGTCCAATTCTGGGTTTGGGTTGAACGTGTCCTTCCTCCTTCTATTGCATTACAACCTTCTGGACGGTTCTTAGAGGAACTCCGAGCTTCGAAGAAATTGCTGAGTTCTTCATCTCAGTTTCTGCCAACCGTGCAATCACGTCACGATATGGGCAAACTTTCGTCATAGTTTGGAGAACAGATTTTCCTCCCAAAACACAATAATAAGTAACGAATAAATGTTTTAGAAAGAAAAATATGCACGATTACATCATACAACAAATAAGACGGAGCCAAATGTCACGCGCACGTATTTTTTCGCCACCCTGTACATTGAAGAGATGATGCCCACGCAAAATTCTGCTGCGGGGTCTTCGCTCCCAAAACACTAACAAGGGCGAGTTTCTGCGATCTGTATGTAGAGTTTCTGCAGCAGCTAAAATTCGGACCAAGACTTTTGGGTCACCCCGTACGTTAGCCATGTTGCAGGGTGCTTTGAGAAAAGAAAACCTAGAGACTTTCCCGAGAAAACCATGTGTCTTTGCGTCTAATTTCTTCCTTTAAAGGCAGAGGCCCACCTCATTTTCATGGTTGAGGTAATGGCAGATCCAGCATTTGCTCGGCACGCTGATTCCAGCGGTATGCACAAATTGTCTCAAAATGGTCTTTAAACCCGTTTTCCAGGACGGGGTCTGTAACAGTTTGCTGACCCGAATTGACGTTTGAAGCCGTTCATCTTATCGACCGAACACGCCAAGACTCGTTTGCCAACGCTGCAGCCGCGGCGAGCAGCCAGCACAGGTTGGAGCGGTCCACCTCCCGGCTCCAAATTTTAGCCACTTCGACCACTTCAGGAACGGGGCTTTCTTCGCTTTTGTGGCTGTTGGTGTACCTTACTGGGATTGTCATGACGAGAAGGTCCAGTATATGTTGCTATCTCCAACATGCAAAGTGAGGTGGTCCTCTGCCTTTAAGAAGGGAGCAGATGAATGTGACAGTCACAGCAGAGAAGCGATCGTTAATTTTTTATAAAAACCAAGCAACGCAGTATACCGCAGTGATGTCGCAAACGTTCGCGTCTCCACTGCGTCTGAGCTCCGTTAGGGCTGCAACTGACTGGCGCTCTACTTCGTCACAGACAGGGGTGTGCGTTAGAAAAATTTCAGAACTCGTTAATTCGTTAATTCATTACCTTAGGCCAAAAATGGCCGTTACACGTTCGCGAATTCGTTATTTCGCTAGAAGAAGGATATTTCGGTAATTTTCATCACTTGTATCAAACCCTTGAGTCCCCCTGCTAATATTCAAAGCAAGTAAGCAGCAACTTCAACAGAAAAAAAATGCTGCGAATGGAAACTTTTTTTATTTCTTACTCTGTGAGCAGAACATAGGTGGATGAGAACTCTTAGATTCCGTCTTCCGTTTTACGCTTTCCGTTTTCGGCTATTTTGGCCTTCATTTTTACGATTGACGTTTTACGGGTTTTTGTCCCGGAAAACGGAAATTCCCGGAAAATTATGGAAGGAGGAGAACACAAGTATTCTTTCGAATAGTGGCGAAATGAGATACAAGCAACCAAATGCTTTCCATTTGAACGCTCGTATGAGTGCCTTTCTCGTCAGCGATTTTCCCTACATATGATGAATGCTCTCCATTGCTGGTATATTTACCAAAGATCTGAGGAAGCAACTTACTCATGGGAATGATTAGAAAATACTTTTTACTTTGCACCGAATATCCCGACAAGATGCTTGAGAAGCTGTGTCTTTCAATTTTCACCATTTCTTGTGTTGTTAGGCACTATAGTTATAACCGAATATTCGTATTCGAATAAATATTCGAAAAATTCGAATATTCGAGTATTCGAATAGTCTACTATTCGAGAAGGGCCCCATATTCGAACATATTCGAATTCGAATATTCGACATGAGGCACTATCCGAATATATTCGAATATCCGAAGATTGTATTCGATATTCGAAGGCAGTTCAAGACACAGAGAGAACAAACACTTTTTCCAAACTTGTAGGGCTGTGATAGTAACACTAACTAAACTTATGATGAGTAAAAACATCGACATGAGAAACCCTGATTTTCAAGCACCTACCCATGTTTTGAAGCGTAGCCTTTCTTTCATGCGGCAGTTCTTGCAGTCTGCTTACTCATTATAGCGCTTGTCAATCTATTCCAAGATATCTCCATTTGGCTATGGATAGGGTTTGGAAAAGATGCATATATTGAGGTTTTAGATTAATACAAAAGAAATGGCTTTTTTTCGTAATGACTCTATTTTTCACACAACTCTAATGAACGAAAACTTCGGCATACCATAAAACCCTTGGGTTAACAGGAACTATTACTTATACATAGTAGAAGGAAGTCCTCGATGGAGGTCCCCGAAGGAGGTCCCTGAAGCTGCGAAGAAAGAATAATCAGGACTCGTTTTTATATCGTTACATATGTTTGGAAAATTTTAAGGAGAGCTCGTAGGACTGAGGGAGGCGGCGATTTTCGTACAGAAAATGATGAGTACGAATGAGGATCCGAAATTGTCAAAATTCGAGAAAGCTCTCGGAAATAGACTCTGGCCGACCGTTCTCATGACTGGCGATCATCTCTAGCGTCTTTAAGAGCGTTCGCGACTTTTTTTTTTTTTTTTGAACAAATAACAATTACAGGTGTTGTTGAGGACGCTCCTTTCAAAAAACAGCTTTGAGAGAATTATCCTGAAAGAATGCTCGAAATAATAAAGAAAAAGCTCGAAAAATGCTTATTTAAGTCCCTCCTCAAGCGAAAAGCTTCGGAAAATGCTCATTCAGGTCCCCCCCCCCCCCAAAGCAAAGTCGTTGCAACAAAGCTCAAATGTGGAATGTGCTGTGGAATGTGCTTTGTCTTGGTCAAATACAAAAATGATGTTTTGTGCACTATTGCTTGTAGTGTTATAGAAAAAGCTTTGATATTAGAAGATGGAAATCGAGGTCTCTGGACATATTCAATCATCATAATCATGCGCATTCTAGTCATCACTCAACCTCCCCTTTGGTGCAATTCTACCATTTTGCTTCTAGAATAACTTTTTTCAAATTATCGATGTGGAAAAGGAGGAGGGACGGGGGATACTATTAGACCCCCAGTTCTCAGTTCTAAAAGGAGTAAGTTAATGATCCACTCCAAAGTAAAGGATATCGCCGCTGCTAACAATGACTATCGCATCCTGGACTGGACGTTGTTGAATAAATTTGATTTGAAAAAAATAATAAAATTAAAGACTGAATTTCTCCGCCAATCCTCTTTTTCAGAAGTTCCACATCGATAGATAGTGAGAGAGTGAGTAGAAGTTGGTATTACGGAAAGGAAAGAGAACAACAACCCAAATTCTGGTGTTAGTGACTCAAGGATAATACCAAACTAGGCAGCTGTGTATTAAAATGACACATATGTAACTAACAAAAATTGTATCACGCTTTATTTCTTTGCCATAGCAATTCAACGGTTTCGATTCGACAAATCAGTCTACGCTGAACCACACTGGATAAGACCAACTACGACTAATAAAAATTTGTATTTTCTGAAGCAAGCTGCAGTCCCATTTGCCAGGTTGACACATTCAATTATCACAGAATCACAGGAAAACGAGTAAATGAATAAATAAATAATAAATAGGTGTTTGCAAACAATATCTAGCCATAAAAATAGCGAAGGTGAAATCACAAAGGCAAAGGAAGCAGTTATAAAATTATTTGATTCTTATAACTACAAGAGAGTTCCTTGTAAGGCAGAACAACACAGTTCAAAACAATTGTTTCAGGGGCAATAGAAACATCCGAACCTAGGATTGTGAGCGATGGATTTAGGCGACCGTCCGACAGAAAAAGTGGTTTGTTCTCCAGCTGAAACGAAAAAACTTATCTTCGCATTCCTTTATTTTTGTTACTATCCTTTTTAATGCATTAGTTATATAAGTCAAAGGCAGACTACTCAATACTTTGTTTTTCAACCGGCTGTCCACTTCTCTTTTAGTGACAAGTACAGCACTTTTTATGTGGATGCTACACCCCACACCATGAATAAGGTATTTCTAAATCACTAAAAAGATTTTCCAACCTTGGCAAAAGGAAGGTTTGGATTTGGAGCGAGCGGAATTCCTTCGACGCGAGACCAAGCTCCTATTACAGACCGCCATCCGACAACAGAGTGCAAGACACATGCATGCTCATTGACCACTGCATCAGCAAGGATTATGGACTCCTACAAAAGAATAAAACATACTACAGGAAGAAAAACTAAATTAAAGATAGCAACCTTTATTCTGACTCCCTTCCCAATTTTTGCATTGGGTCCTATGCTAACGTTTGGACCTATTTTAGCTGATTTGTCTACCTAAACAATTACAAACACTTGATACATGAATAGCAAAACTGCTTGCCACATAACTACCAATAAAATGAGGAAAAAGTACCTCAGCACTTGGATCAATAAAAACGTCGCCAACGATTTGGGCACGATCTCTACACAGACGAGCTGCATACCGCTTCTTGAACAGCCGCAAATAATGTCGATTTGCATAGAGAACAGCTCTAAAAACCTCTCAAAAGAGCATTCAAGGAGAGCTGATAAACGGTCAAAAATAAAACTGAGTCAGTCCCGTAATCTAATCCTGGCTACGCTAAACACAACACACACAGGGAGCAGATTGTAAAAGGACTCATTCCAATGTTCGAAGGCTTCGGAGCGTCACACCCAGGAAGGGTGGTGCTGCGAAGCTCTGCGGTTGAGCTGTTGGATTGATTGACCAATTGCAGGACTGAGCCGTGCTATTTCCAGCTACAATGCTCCACCCCCAAATTCACCCAACAAAAACTACGTAACAATGACGTCTGTAGGATTAACAAAGGGAATATTTCATGAAATGGATGAAAACACTTGATAGCTTGTCATTATATCCTTATTCCTACTATAATTCTTTAAATAATTATCTTCAGTTAGACTCCATGTTCTTTCTTTGTAAAACCTGGGCATAGTTTGATAGTATTATTGATTTTGTGCTTCTGTGCAAAATAAAAAATAAATAAACGTAAGGCCAAATAAAAACGTGATCATAACAACCTGTAAGGTACAGAAGCACAAAATCAATAATAATATCTTCAGTTACTTGAATCTGTAATTTATTCTCCCACACTCTCACTCGTGTCTCCAACTGTCTAGCTGGAACCCAGGACCAGACGTTGTTCTGCTGTACACTTATCAATAAATGATAAAAAATTGAAACCCAGCACTATACTCACGCTGCTGTTTTCGTCTGGCTCCACCAACGAGTTGTGTGAAGAGCGAAAAGTTTGCCATTAGACGCCATTTTAGGGAAAACATCGGTTTCGAACCATAAGTTAGTAGAAGGATCCACTTTGAGGCCCTAAAGTTTGCAGTTCACCAACTACGAGATGAAAAAAAAACGACAACCATGAATTATATCCAAAAACTTGAAGGCAAATGAGGTGAATGTAATATAAAACTTACCAAGACAACACTTGTCTTCATCAGATAAACACCACAAGAAATATGAGTAGAAACGAAAGTCGTTGGTTTATCCACATAATGCACAATGCGACTGGTATTGTCAATAACAACCTAAAACATGCTGGAAAGTTTCTAAAAAGACTGTATCAGGAAAGTGTCCCCGACTGCTAAATTTTATCCTCTCAACGTACATTTCCAAAATTTCCGCTCTGCTCTCGAGTCGCTTCAGTAGTGAGGAGCAAACAGCTGTCGTTAGGCAAGGAAGCGATTCGCTTAACCATTTCATCAACTGGGAGATCACCGCACACATCACCATTGATGACAAATAATGCTTCTGGTGCATCACCGAGAATGAAATCTCTCTGAGCCACCAAGCCACCAGCAGTACCTTAACAATACAAAAAAGTGACAATCAAAAGCTAGCGAATAACACAGAGCATTTTCTGGGTATCCGCCGGTAAATGACACGGTGAATGGCAACCGCTACCAACTATGAGTGCGTGTGTCATTATCTCACACATTGACACCGCGCTTCCACTAGTGTGAACAAGATTTGTCGATGTACAGCTACCACCCCACTGACGATCTTCCATAGTGTGGAGTCACGTTCTAACTTTGCAGTATCATGTTGCAGATACCCATTGCGATAAAAACAATCTATACATTGAAAAAAGAATGACCACACAATACCTACCCATAGGTTGTTGCTCTTGGGCATACTTGATGGAAATACGATAAGTCTGCTGACATCTGCCAATGAAATCTGTGAACAGGTCCGACGAGTAAGAGCCAATAAGAACAATTTCAGATAATCCGGGAAGCTGAATTATATTTATATATAGCAAGTAGAGGGATGGCGGAGAAGATCACGGCAAGTGTAATGATGAAAACTAATAAACACTTCTGGAAGAAATGTGATACGTCACGAACTATTATTCTTGTAAAAATATGCTTGCACCTCGAAAATATTTATCTCGAAAATACAAGGAACGTCAATCACGATTGCCACTCCCGCGGCCGCAACATCCGCGTGGCGCGGGTGAACGCTGTGGATGTTGGGTGTTGCCTCGTCCGCGCCACGTGGGTGTTGCGGCCGCGGGAGTGGCAATCGTGATTGACGTTCTCTGTACTTAATTGGTCCAGCAGGTATAGGGTTGGGGTATAAGTTCGTGCGATTTTTCATGGGCACCAAACCAGAATTTTCAACAAACAACACCAACCACAACGAGTGCGTTTCACAGCTTCCCTTCTCGTCTACTGAGGCTGCTGGTAAGTGCAGCTTCTCAGTTCTTATCTACGAAAAGTCGCAGTGTTTAGAGCTAGTCAACTTTTATCGTAATCTATAGAACACATCAGTAACTAGATAAAATAGGTGGTATATTACTGCTGCAGACCTGTACAGTCGGCAAGAGAGGGAATCCCTCTCATCCGAGTTTCTTGGTAGCAACTCTGGTGACAATTGCGCAGAGGTATATATTGAAAGATATATTGAAGGATCACTTCATATTGAAGAAGGCATATATTGGAGGATCACTTCATATAGACAACTTGGATCTTTTCCAATGCCAGTCATAATTGAAAGTTGCCAAGAATTAACATCACCAGTGATTCCCTTATATATGGTCAACTCCAAAGGTCCGTAGACAAGAGTTGGGACCGCGGCCCGGGTCTCTCGCTGTCTGCTGCACGGATTCAGCGTGGCATGCAGGGCAAAGACACGGAGGAAAACCGCGCCGCCGTCCCAACTCTTGTCTACGGACATTTGGAGTTGACTGTATGTGGAGAAAACCCCAGAATAGCCGCCTCTGAGTCCTAAGAACTGGTCGTCCGAACCAAGATGCATCCCCCTGGCTAAATGTGCCCTCTCTGCAGTGGGCAAGCTACTTCTTTGCTGTCGTTTCAGCTATGAAGCCCTCTCTATAGACATCAACAATGTCCCTACCCACTTGAGCTGCATTTGATTCACGATTGAAGTCGAACAGTAGTAAGTACCGGAGGTATCAAACGAATTTCAAATCGCAATTAAGAAACATGTTTGAGAATAAGCAAACTTATCCCTTATCCTGATACTTTGCGCAAACTAGAGGTTTACGTGAGGGTGAATGATCAGCCCCTAATTCGCCGATGGACTGATGGGCAGAACTGAAGCACCAACACTTGTGTGTCATCTTTACACAGAATGATAGATGTTCACCGACAACATTTGTGACAAACAAGTTTTAGATGTCGAAAAACGCGTTTTCAGCTATGAACGTTCAATGTTCTTGGCCCATTGCATATATACCCGTCATAGTGCTAACTTGAGCTACTAGCCGTAATTTTTGCAAACTCATCAATACAGCGTTTTGGAATCTCTATGCCACCCGCTTTAACCAGAACCTGGAGTGTCTCAGCTAAATGCAATTTGTCACCATTTGTCAATGTAGGTCGAAATCTGCATATGTTTGTGTGCATAATATGAATCTTTTTGAAGATGCTAGCCAGCACACTCATAGTTCTAAAGATTTCGCGAACACGTTGCGTACCTTTGATGGCGGTTAAAAATGCGAATAGGTGTTGAATCCCCTCACCTAGGCTAATATAACAATGACCATGAAAGCAGCTGATGCCCGGCCAGAAGAACTAACACAACTTATGAGAATTGAGCTTGTCGTAATATGTGGAAGGGACGATTTTCGGAATCACAGCCTTCAACATTGGGATTTTCATCCAGAAGCGCAACATGGCTACAAGACGTTTAAGAAAAATCATATAAAATACCCACCTGTGATAATTGATCAATGTGATGCTCCACTAAAGGAACACCGGCAATAGGGAAAAGAGGTTTGGGCAATTGAAGAGAAAGTGGGCGGAAACGTGTCCCTGAAAATAAAATCTAACTTTCCTCCCACATGGTTTCAACTCTTTAATTTACAAGGCAGTTTGTGACAAACGAGTGGAGGAAATGTATTGCATCAGGCCGAAGTCATAAGGCCAACCTATACTAGTCAGACGCACGCAACCATTTGCGTAAGATTTTCTGTAAAGACCGGTCAATGCGGCATGAAATTCTCAATGAATAGAACGCGCGGCCATGACGAGGACTGGTCCTGTTATTCATCATATGGACGCACGCGCGTCAGTCGCACGCATCCAGTATAAACTGCCCTATAGTCGACCGTTACCTCTTGTTATCTCTAACATGTCGATCAATGATAGGGTTGGTGAAGTAACCATATGAAGGAAGGATATATGAATCCCCAGCCGTCGCCGCTAATCGTCGCGATCTCCCCGTAAGCCGGCGGTCGCAGCGATCGCGATGACTACTGGCGGTCCTCACATGGATCGTTTTCTATACCGCTATCGCTTTGCATTTTAGGCCAAACTTCAAGGAGTGCAGGAGGTGTATCAAAGGGAAGCGATGAGGTCAGTCTCCTTCAGCTTCAGATTTTTAAGAAAAAAATTAAGATAATAGATCAAAATTGTAGAAGTTTCTCACATGTATTATATAAACTTGCGCAAAGCAAATCACCGCAGAACTGCACCAAACTCCATGTAGTGTTTTTGAAGAAAATTTTTTTTGGCACTAAGTCATATCCGTGCAAAAGTCGTCTTTTTCAGAATACCCTCGAACTTGGGTAACTGAACCGAAACTGAGAGCGGAAATTTTAGAAATTACTTTACAAAATAAATAAAAACTTTACAGCGGTACATTTTAATTGCTTATTTTTATTATAACTTTTAAAACAGTTTTTACTGAATATTTGAAATTATAATTGTTTTAATTATCATTATTTTCCATCCGGGCCCCAAAACGGCGGAGATCCCAATTTTTTCCCACGTCCCCCTCCCTCCTCCCTCCCGCCCACTATCTGCGTCGGCCACTGCATGCTACGTATAGTCTTTGCAATAAATACATGCCTCGCGCTACACTGCGCGTCGACTGAGCCACGTCGCAGCACGTATGATAATGCATAGGAGGTGCTGCGCGGCTTAGCAGACGGGCGGTGGATGCCGGAGGCAAGTATTTTTTGGAACGACTGTAGGTGCACCTACTACGAAAATACGAACAAGTCCACCCAGTAGCATTGCCAGCAAACTTCACAGGATGGACCAACATATACTCGCTCTGCACTTGCAACCGAGAAGGCGCCAAAAGCAATTAGGAACAAGTTTTGGGAGGTGCAGGATTGCGACCATTACAACAAGCACGGAACTTCCAAAAGACACTGTTGATAGCTCGAAGAGAACAATGAAAACATCTGATTCGCGCATGCCTCGAGCATGGATGCGCGAAATTTTCCGTTTCACAGGCATTTTTGCACTTCCGTCTACCCTTTACTGTAATAAAAATTTCACTTCTGCACATGTCTGGTACCGAGCCCATTCATGATATCGCCAATTTTGTTTCTATCATTTTCATGGAGACTATGTGGTTAGAGTGGTAAGCAATCCGTACTGCACTAAAGACAAAGGGGGGGGGGGAAAGAAACTTAAGCCCCTCTCAGAGTCTTGCCGCCGAGCGAGTTGTCGCCGTGCGGCAAGTGAGGGGCGGGGACACGTGGTTGCCGCCGAACGTTCGGCGAGTTTTGCCGCGCGCGGCAAAAATGGTACGGGGCATTCCTTGTCGCCGCTCGCTGGGCCAGCTCGCCGCGGCAAAATACTATGAGTGACCCCCCTAGCGAGTTTTGCCGCGGCGAGCTCGCTCTTCGTAGCAGCCCAGTATGCTATAACGTGGGCGACTCGCCCGGCGGCAAAACTCTGTGTGCGGCTTTAATGACAGTCCGGGGGGACATCTGATCCAACCGTACCGTGGACATCTACGTGGCAAAGAGCAACAAAAGAGTAATGAATAGCGGAATAAATTACCTACAAACCTGTTTTCGAAAGAATCAGAGTACAACTTATGGAATTAATGCGTATTTGTTACCCATTAGTAAAGCCCTCTTGAACAAGGAGTCAAAATCACTCGAATGACTTTTACTTCCACCAACATTGCCATTTCATTGGCTTTGATTTGCAGATTAGAAGATTAGTGTAGCATGGGAACAGATACACATTTGAAAATACTAAGGATTTTGATGTACAGGGCACTAAGTAAGGTCTGAGCAAATGCCCCCCCAGTTCACCAACTA
>JARK01000033.1:111881-123943 GCA_000688135.1 Ancylostoma ceylanicum
CCCCCTCCCCGAATGTCATTAAGTGTCTATAGAGGGGGCGAGCGGATGTACCATATATCGGTACCGCTATTGTAACTACACAGTATTCCTATTCCAGGCATCCATACGTATTACAGAATTACTAGCGAAGAAAACAACAGCAACTCTACTGGTGACGCTTGAGAATTACGGCGGCAAGGTGTCCAGCCGCGTCGCACCAGTGATGCGTCACGGCCTCCCTTCGTTTGCAGTGCAGTAACAATCGCACTTCACCGTAGAAATAGACCAGCTTCTTTATATTCTTTGTTTCCTCCACTTTCTGGACAGCAACGACTACTATGCGACTGCCGTGATGTGCAGAAAGCCGATTTATCCACGGCGACGTCAGCTCTACGAATTACAGAAAAGGGTTCAACCTTCGCAAGATTTCTCGTACACCCCTGCAGAAGTGAATTCTCCACTTTTTTTAATTGATGACTCGAGCTTTCGATGATCGATAAGACACAAACCTATCATGTTATAGTGAAAGTGGGCAATTCTGAACGGCGACAGCCATCACAACGACAGGAATAACCAGGAATATGGCGTAAAGGGACAGAAGCGCCCCAGCGGCAAGGAATACGCCCATTAGAAAGTCGATTCAAGAATAACGCACCTTTCTGCGGTCCGCCAACCAGCACTACTGCTTTGAAGGCCATCCTCGACGAACAGTGAAAACGGGGTCACGCCGCGCACCAAATCCGCGAACTGTTCCTATTTCAATCATTCATAAAAATCACATCAAATCCGATTGAAACGCACTTCGACGCGAAACTGATATCGACATCAAAGTGTCATTGAAGAGTAACGACGTTTACCTAGGGACCACAAAAACCGCTCGGGTTAAAAAAGATAGCCAATTGGACAGTTGACTAATGGTGCACCATCTACTCAGGTTCCAAATACCAAGAAACCTTTCGAAAAGGGTTTAAGGTGTAAAATTATCGTACGGGGAAAGTCGTTAACTGATTGCGATAATAGAGTGCTCCAAACGCACTCCGCCTTGAACCACGTCGAGTAGGCGCTGGTCCGGCAAGGATTACCCTGTTTCGTCTCTCAGTCATCGGTAAGTTAAAAATTCCTGCAATTTTGGATTTTGTATTGAGGAGGCGCATTTCCCTCACATGTTTGGCTCTTTTTGTTGAAACTACGTTGGAATTGCAAGTATTACCATATGCAGAACAGAGCGGTCATCGCATTGAAAAGGGTTGCGGTTTATGAGAGTGTTCATGAGAGTCAATCTCCACGAGAACCGCTTTGCTTGCTTTTAATCCGTTGTCATGCCCTTTGTTCCGAACTTCTCCTGCTTTGAGGTTCATCCTGCTATTGCCGGAATTCGGGTTCCGTTCTGTATCCATTGTATCCAAGCAAAACCGTGCCAGTTACTGCTATTCTTTTTTCAGGCGGGAACACTTTGTCCTGTGTGCGAGAACCAGCCCAGTTAGTGCTTTTTCCCAGGACTTCGCAGGAGCTGTTCTATACAAGGATTTTAGTGTTAGTCCAGGTACATAATGCACTACTTTTGTTTTTTTTTTTCTTTGTTTTTCAAACTTATTTTCAATTTTCTTCAAAAGAGGTGTGCTTCATCAACCCTTCAACATTACTGGTTTCTCATAACACTCCTCCTTGTTTGCACTACAGCCAACTATATTTGTTTCCAGTCTTTTTAGCTAGGCAACTGAGCAAATTATACATTAGACTGATGATGTAATTCGACATTCCTCAAACGTCCTCAAACACTGTTAGGGTGGTGTATAGGGAATGCGCATTTTTGCTTGAAAAAGATTTTAAGCGAAGCTACAATACCTCAGTCCAGGTTTGACACAGAATTAATATGAGCTAATGTTGTTGAACTTCCGACATTTCCACAGAGAGAAAAACTGCTTTCCTGAGGGATGCCGCAGCGCCGTGATCTGAAATAGCATTTCACCCAAATTTTGCTTTCAGCGCATTTTTTGAACATTTTCTCCGTCCAGCAAAGCTTTACTTACGAAAGCTAGCTGTTGTCTGACAGCGCAATCTGCGCTATCACGCTGCCGCAAGCATGACTTCTGATTTCAAATAAGAAGGGCAGGGCAATCTATGAATCGATTGATGCTCACAGTTTCGGTTCGGTTACCCATGCCTGAGTCCACTTTCGAGTGGTCGATTGCCGCATGGATTAATCCAGGTGACACGTCAAAAATTTTCTTAATTTTGTGTAGAACCTGCGGTAGTACTCCGTTGCATTTTCACCTACTTAACTACACAACCTGGGGCAATGCAAATCCTGAAATTTTGGTCGGTTTCCTAATAAATTACTTCAAGAACAAGAACGGCGAATACTTGACAAACCGTATATAAAAAATCGCAATGAAATGCTCTTTCAGGCAATATCAAATGTTTGGCAACAAGTGTTTGAGAACTCGTTCATGAAGATGTCGAAATTTCCCAATTTACCACCCTAATATGTATTACAACTCCATAGCATCTGTGTGTTATATTTTCCGCAGTAAGTCTTAGGTCCTGGTTCCACCGTTAGCAGTAACGACTTCGTTCTGACACGATTCTGAGTCACAATCCTTACATCTTGGTGCCCGTGACCACGCAAAGTACAGAATAGTCTGCGCCGCTGGTCATAAGGTATATGTAGTAATCAGTCGTCAAATCGATTCCAAGCATTGAGTCGATCACCACTGTCTGACCATTTTGCTAATTTCCATCCTAAGTCCGTATCCAATGTACTTTGCCCAGTCGGATAAACGCGCTCTAGCGGATATGTTAGAGTGGTTTAGATACTCAGCTATCCAATAAGAGCTTATCCGAGGATACCTGACTCCACTCGTACCACTGCATGATATCTTTTGCGATATCCACATATATCGGTGCAACGGATCCACTACTCCTATAACTGTAATTTGATCCTTTATCTTCACCTTGATGAAGTTGTGCTTGAGATCATTAGAGAAGGATATGAAATATAACACAAATATCAAGTTGAAAGACCTGCGTTTGCACTGCTTCCGCTACCTTTTCACTCTATTTAGTTATCACTTGCTCTTGCAATCCCGCTTTCTATAAGTGGTCCTGACTTGCTAAGGTTCCTCTCGTGCAGAGTTTTTTTTTTTTTTTAAATTTTGGACTGGATAGGAGCTAACATGTTCAGGAGTAATCCTGGTTATGTGCTAGAGAGTGGAATTCGGTAAATGATATTTGGTGCAGTTTTCGAACAGTTATTTAGCCGCGCAGCACTCACTTTGGAAACCGATTTTAAAGAATTTAAAATCGGTAATTAATAATAATTACGATTGATTGCATAATTACGATCTATGAATCACGATTTACGACATTTTTTCTGCTATTTTCCCCTACAGAGCGTTGGAACTCCTCGACTTAATGGTTCCAACCATGTATCTAGGGTATTGGCCAAAAAGAAATCACCTTTTCTAACTTCTTTTTAAAGGAAACCTTAAATTTCTAATTTTGGCAGGCAATGTGGCTACTCATTTGGGATGTATTGGGCTAGGATATCTGGAACGGAAGTGAATCTTATAGACCTCAATAGAGTCAAGCACCTTCTGCTCGAGCCAAAGTATCATGGAGAAATGTTCAGACATTGAAACTCGTAGGGTTAATCTAGAGTGGCTGGAACGGCGAAAAGGCCATAATTTCATGGTGTTTACAATTCAGCTCCGAGGATGTCAAGATTCAGCCCCAACGCCCTATAATTTTGTTGGATATGAATTCGTTTGCTGGGAAAAATCGTTTTTTTTTTTCTCAAATGAAAACTCGGAAAGGTCAGTGTCAGTCCACGTAAGTTTTTTTGTCTATAAGTATTCCCACTCTCGCACTTTCCTGCTTCGCGGGGTCCTGCTACTAACGTAACCTTATTTCAACCAAAAAAACGTAACCTTATTTAACAAAAGCGGTGTAAAACAGTTACGATGCCCACCGAAATTGAGTCGAACCACTTGTCGCATATGTTCTATATGCAATTATCTTTAGCATAGCGATGTCAAATGTGTTTCTCCTTAATTCCTTCGTTTACGTCCAGAAACTCGGGTTCAAGGTTCGTAGTGGACGCTATAGCCGAGCCGTACTCTGACTTAGTGTCAAAGCCTACTATATGCCTCCTTCACAGTGCTACCGCCACCGCTGCATACTGCATCGGTCGAAACATCAAATCCGGAGCCTTTTTGGATACCTTTCGCATATGGCCCCTTCCTAGTCCAAGGTATTTTAATAAAGGAGATTCGCAGAAAATCATCGTCATCTACGTGAAGTGCGACAAGGCTGCACTTTGTATAGATAACAATGATTTTCTGACATTGCCCTAGGGGTACATTTCTGAGTCAAATAGTGTATATCCTGTATATTCCGAGGTGGCCGATAACCGCACCGCATGCCATGCGGCGTGGCCACCTGCTAACGGCGTTCCAGCGGCTGACCACGATAAACATAAACGAAACTCACCCAGGGCGGTTGCCAACGTCCATCATCGATGGACGATCTGCTGATCGGCCGCTGGAGCGCCACCAGCAAGGGCCCACACCGCATGGCATGCGGTGCGGTTGTCGGCCACCTCGGAATATACACACTATAGGTTTCACGTGTCCGTTGGATCATGAGCTATGAGCGATTAAGAACAAGCACTAGCAAATGAGTTTTACTACATTCCGAGATTATGAACAGCAACTTTCACATGCTGTGTCACAGAGCTGCGGTCCCCTATAGATTGAAAAAAAATTCGTTGAAATGAACCTGCCGAGATATGTGTGGTTGGTTCTCTTCAACCATGTGACATTGGCTGCCTCTCCTACACCTCCCCACTATTCCTTGTAGAACCGAGGTTGAAAAAAGTTACTCAGTGACCTCAACCTCGTCTCCTGTCGGAATATCCATCTCATAACATTGGTCTTGTCTTTGAAGATCTAAACTCACTTTTAGTGCAGAAAATGTGACAAACATGTGCAGAATTAGTTTATTTTCAAATCCTTCATAAAAAGTACAATCTATAAATGCATGGAGTAAGGTGTTCACTTTTGCAATACCACAGGAACCTTGTAGACTAGCACTATGTACAATATGTGTCGACAATGTATCTTCATATCTCATTTGATTGAATAGAATCTTGATGTGAGGTCATTTTCACCAATGAATTAGGTATTATAATGTAGGAGTAAACTAGCTACTATAGTGGTACACCGATGCAATATCAGAAGCATTTTTCTCGCAACCACATGCGCAACACTACAAAATTTCTTCTTGCATTGAAATCAATGTACCAGTTTCGCCCTTCACTACAGCTAGCTCGTTTTGATGCTCAAACGCTTTAATGGCACTCAGAGAGGGCGGCGTACTTCTAGAACGTAATTATTTTGCAATGAATTTCATGTTTTTTTCTCGAAATATCAGCAATCAGCAGTGATTCTTATCCGGAGCACAGCGGCTCTGCAGGTGGCACTGTTGGACATGACGGCGGTGGCAGCATTTCCCTGATTCGGTACTTCTCTCGTAAAATCTCACGCACATCTCGCTTCTAAATTAAGCAGTTACATATAACATATCAGTATAGGTTCAACAGTCTGTAAATTACTACAATGTATTTTGTTCAAAAATGTCTGCGGTGTCTTTGGCCTAAGGCAAACAGCAGGTCTATCGTTGATGTGTAATTACCTCTTTCGGAAGACTCTCCAGAAAAGGTAGTAGCTTCAGAAGTTCGGTGTCGTCCTTTTCGTGAAACCAGCTCTCAATTGGAATTCCATTATCAATTTGGTACGCAAATGACTGTGGAGCATTATCGATGATAACGGTCCGTGAGAGATCTCTTCCAAGAATTGAAAGGTCCTTGATGTAGTTCCCATACACGCAAACACAGTGCTCGCGGAAGAGTCTGTGTCGAACAAGCCGCTTCTGTGGATCGAGAAGGTTCTGAAGTAGCAGGTTCATCAAATTTGTAACGTTCTTAACAAGTGGAGATTTATAAACTAGTGCAAGCGTCGTCCACTTTGAGGTGGCTTCAGAACTAGTGTAGTTCGCGTTGAAGAATTCTCTGTGTTGTATGTCATCTACTATTAGAGAATCAATTATTGCACAGACTGTTTTGGTGTGCACAGGAGAAGAGTTCCATTTTACATAGAGTAAAATGTAACTGTATTGTGAAAGCCTAGGTAGCCACAAGGTCAGTTACGGTTCTGTCTCGCCGCGGCAGAGGAGCGTGGCCCAACGCCATTTGAAAAGGGACAGTTTTTATTGAATTAGCATAGTACTGCCCGCTTCCATGCCCCAGCACCAACTCTTTCCTAGAACCTAAACGAGCATGTGCCTGTACGGTAGCCGCTATACCCTTCCAGGAGTACAGCACCCTGCGTCGCCGTCTTTGGCGACGGCGGCCGCTGATGTTGGCGACGGCGGCCGCCGCCCACAATCGATGCGCATCGGGCTCACAGTCGCCAGCGACGGCGACGCCGGGTGCTACAGTCCTCGAGGACTATAGCTGCAGTGTACAGCTACCCTCCAGTAAAGATTTTTTTAGCGTTAGTGTGAAGTCTGTCATATTCTGCATTCATTTCATAAAAGGCTGGAAAGCTTTGGATATTTGTTCTTAAATATGGAACATTTTGGAAACATTGAATCGTTGACGCTTTCAACAACCATCGTGCATGGTCTACATATCCCTGCTGACTTCACATAATGAACAGTAGTAAAAACTCCTTTTTTATCCCAGTAATTTCTAAGTGTGTGACGATAGATTACAAGGAAGAGGGGTCGTCATGGTGTAGGAAGAGTTTGTACGAAAAGGCGGTAGTCAGCACGTAGGGGTCAAATATTGAATTCAAAAGAGGGAAGAGCGAACGAAGGGATCGCGTGGGGAGGAACGGGAAAGTTGGGGAGTAGGAATTTGCGTGTGGAAGCGAGGGGTGGAACCTTGAATGCAAAAGGGATCTATAGTAGTGATCATCCTGTTTCAGTGCTGTTCCTTTGCGGCCATATCACTAATATCACCACGCATGACCAACGCGAGCTCATGCAATGGCGGGAGCGTAGCGGTGTGAGCTTCATTTATCAGTGAGGGTAACTGTTTTCGGCCGGGATTAGCCCCACTCACTAGTGGAATGAAACTCTTATCGAGCACCACCGCTACGCTCACGCTCTTGCACCAGCTCGCGCTGGTGATATGTGAAGGTATAGTGATACGGCCGATAAGGAACAGCACTGAATCAGAATGACCACCACTATAGCTGGGCGAAAGAAAGGATCGTAGTGGTCGTTGTTATTGTGAAGGGTAGGATTTTGTATGTTGAATCGGCTTAGAGTTACCATGACGGGAGTAGGAATATCAATGATAGAGTGGCCACTTTTTTGTTGCCAACAGCCACATCAGACCTGTGATATATACAACTTATGTTTGCATAATAAAATAGCACAGAACGTTATTTTGTTACAAAATGGGCTTGCTATGTTGAAAATGTTGCGGCACTTCTGTTGAGCGCGTTCTAACGGATTCCCGGAACGTTGATGTCCTATGTATTAGATTTCGCGAACACAAAACCTGTAGTTCGTATTATGTGAAGACAACCAAAGGACTCAGATTTCCGAATCATGTCCTGTAGTTAAATAGAGGGTATTCGTTTCGTTTAATATATGATCACTGGTCCTACAAATTCTCTTTTTCGCTGTCTTATCAACTGCTCAAATAAATGCTGAGCCAGGGTTACACAGAAATTTCAACAGTAATGTAATATAGATGTCTTCGCGATTTTACTGAACTTTGCTTGCACTGTCGCTATTATTTTTTTTCAACAGCGGTGACCAGTCTCATCTAGGCACATGCATACCATGTTTGTTTCTCTTATCGACAAACGAAGCCCATCAGTCAGTCACCTTGGTGCTCCAACATTGCATTGCAGGACTATACCTATTATATTCATTTCCATCCGTATTTCTCATGCCAGAAATGAGGGATGACATACGAACGTGTTATCCTTCACTTTGTCAGTTGCAGACGTAGGCCACTGTCCTAGTACCTCACCCTAGTTCGCTTCAGTACCGATCAGTTCTTTTTGGATATTGAGGCTTGCGAATGGGGAATCAATCAAACGATTAAGATATGAACAAATACCACAAATCTAGTCAGATAACCATTTAATCGGGATCGATTTCCTCTAAACTGTATTGCTCATGTGACTCGGATGACTCTCCCTATAGATGTTGTTGTTCATAGAGAGCAATTTAAAATGTATAAAGCTTTTGTAGTGCGAGCCCTACAAGAAAATGCGGGTCCAAATCCATCTAGGGATTGGATTCATGGGTGCATAACCGGTCAAAGTTAGCAAGGTAACGTTCTGCGCATTCATCTACTACATAGCTAATCACGATAGAGCTTTTGATTTGTTTGATCAACATTCCACGAATCCAAATGTAGAATGCGTAACTTTTGCGTGTGTTGGTTGTTTCTCCCGCACTTCTTCAAACATAAACGCCTTCCATATCTTTGAAGTTATTGGTATTTTAAGTTGGAACAACTAGGTGAAAGGCACTGAATGACATGTAGACCTTACCAAAAGCTTATCAGCATAAATTCTCTTGCTCGCTGTGAAAAGAATGATCTCATAGTTAGCAGATAACCTTTCCAGAAAGGTGTGTAAGTGTGGCCGCAATCGTACGTAGACCTGAAAAATATTGTTACGATTACGAAATTTAGGCAACTCTTTTTGCCAGGTCCTACCTCGTATGTATTATTTTGGAAGTTAACAGGGAAAACCATAGATGCGTCAACCAAAGGGCTCAAACTACAATGTACCAGAGTTTCGTCCTGAAAATAAATGATAATTCAGCAAACTCGATATCAGTCAGTGTCGTTATAGTTCAGCTAATAATCTTCATGTAAATGAGAAGATCTCACCAAATCCAACACAAGAGTGAACTCGGGGGTAGATCGTGTTCGTAAAGGAAGTGCTGGGCATCGAAACCTCATCTCATCGGTGAGTGGTGGAACGTTTGCCAACATGAGCATCCTAAACAGAAATTCCCTTCTTTTGTACAAATTTCTATGGATTTTATCCACTGATTGTTTCTGAACGAGGAGAAAATCAACCAAAATTGATTGCGTTCTGTGACACACAGCTTGCACGTATGGCCAATTTGTTAGGTGCCAAGTGCGTAATACGCACGCATATGTACTGCCCTCAGGTGAAATTGGCAAGGATGAATACGTGTCACTTTATCTGCCCCCATAATGGCTTTTGTAGGTCTCACCAATAGGGATCCTTGACAGTGAGCACAATAAGGAATGCTTTCTTTTGGATTTAATTATTGCAATAATTGAAGTTAGATGTTTGAAGGAAATAGTGAAAGTGAGTGGCTCAAAACACAAAGTTTTTGCCTGTCTTACAAAATAATTCTGCTCCATCCACAACCTTCTATGTATTCGTAAGTTCTATTCGTTTTACAGTAATGCTGGAATTCAACCACTCTTTTCACCTCTATATACTCAAGGTTTCCTGTCTCGGTGATTTGACCTCACCTGTCTGCAATTTGACGAATCTCTGATCGAGGAAAACATGATTTCAACGTTCAATTTAACCCCCTCTCTTCGCCACCAAAAAACACATACATCCATTCGTTGTTGTTCGAAGTCCCAAATGAAAAAAGTGAGAGAAACACCTTGGTGTGTACAGTGTTGAGCGCTTCCAAATGATAGGTAGTAATTGTGTCAACACCGTATCTCCAGTGAAGTTTTTTTGTTTCCATTGCGACTTCACAGTGCTAATATCCATATCCTTCGATGCGCAGCCAAGACTGTACCCACGTCTTTAATCTTGTACTAGGATTCTAATGTCGGACACGGCTTCACGGACCTTCACACACACTGACTGTTTTACAAACCTTCTGTTAAGACGAATTGGCCAGGTTCTTACTGTCAAACGACGATAGGTATCCACAAACAATTAGCGCAATAGAAAAATGTCACATCTGAAGTTTGTTTGCGACAATTTCTCTCACATACTAACTTGTTCCACCGGTAAAACCCATGCACTACTGAGACTTGTCAAGGCAAAAGTTAAATCTACCTACAGAAATCTGACTGTGCAAAAACGCTGCACTTAGTTTTCATTCTATTAGGAAAACATGGTTTTAATAATGTTAGTTGAGAAGTAGAGTAAGAAAGTCCTCCAAAAGTAGCAGAAATTAGTAGGTGTCAATGGAAGCATTTATTCGCAAAAGTTAGAGCTACATAGTCGTAAAAAATGTCATTCATGTGCTATGCCACTAGCGCTTCGAAAAGTATCACAAGTGGGAGGAGCATCTTGCAAACTACTGAGGAAAAGTACGGTGTTACATTCATCAGGATTGCTGCTACGAACTTCTGAGATTCTATGTCTGCTTTGAAACCAACATTGAAATTACGGTACGAAGACAACTATCACTCGCGGAACATAACTAGAAAAACACGGAGCGAATGGGGAAAGACTGGAAAGACCGTAAGCACGGAATGGTTTAAACGGCAAACTCACGAGTCATAATCGATGGCGCAAGGACCGCGGTGCTCCCCGATCTGCGTCTCATCGGCTGGCGGATTTTCGTCCACCTGCCAGATGAAGTTGTCGGCATCGGACAGCTTACGTTTCATCGACAATCGGATCCGTCGACGTCGGCGGCACGTCGCTTCGTCTCCACGCTCGTCCTCCAACCGATCGATAACTCCAGCAGCGACCGGCCGCTGTGTTGGCGCGTTGCCCGCCCCGCCCCCGCCTCTGCGTCCCTGACGCGCCGCGCCGTCTGCTGCAGCTGCCAGCTGGCTGCGTGCCCGCAACCGCCGGCACTTTCGAGACCAGGGGTCTCCCCGCGCCTGGGTCCGGCTCGTGGGAGGCGCCGGATAATCCCGCGACGGGCACATCTCGCATCAGTTCCCAAGTTCGGTCGTCTTCGAACCTTGCCATGGCATTTGGGGATTTGCACGCCGTTCGAACGGAGTGAATATTTTTGTTTTCCTCCGTAGGGGCTGTAGCCGTTTGGACAATAAAAAGTGTTCAAAGACGTGTTCAGACATGTAAAACCACGGCAAAGGATGGCTTCCACAAGTCAGCCATTGCCTGCAAACTGCAGAAAATCGTGGTTTACCGCGGTTGAACATGTCTGAGTAGGTCACTGAATTTAATTACACATCTACTAACACGATAAACAAGTGCGCGACGGTTTCTTTGGATTATCGGACACTTACCACCCGCGCGCGTCAGGCCCCGGTATGACAGTGTGCAGAAAGGAGCTGTTCCCGGACTTTTTCCATGATGGACAATTCACTTTTGATCTAATTGTAAGACTACCAGTAAGATACTAAGATGAGTTAGAGCTACTCCTGAAAGGAGTTTGGCTCTTTTTCTCCATGGTCAAAAAGGCACAACGGCCTGACGCTACGCGCACGGGTGGTAAGTATCCGTAGACGGTTTCTTTGGATACGTTTTGTTGTCCAAATGGCCAAAGCCCCATGTAGGCAGCGGTGATTTGGACAAGTAGCACACGCTCTAGCTTGTTAGTCGCTGTGATTTTCAAAACGAAAACCTCGGAAATGATGTGGGAGTACAGGCATTTCACCGGAGAGTCGGTTTCGCAGTGCTCGAACGCATGTGTTCCACGTCCCACATCACTTCCGGGATTGTTTTAACATGTTAGGCAGCTAAACATCTCTGTGACCCGCAGGATAGAACGTGCGCGATTTGTCAAATTCACCGTTTTGCTCTTCACGTAGGAATACGCCAACACCGACTCCATTCTGAATCGCCTGTACGTGGAACACATGCGTTTTGATCAGTGCACTCATCGATGAATGTCCTCTATGTGCGCAGTAGACGACTTTAGGTTGTTAGTTACATGTTTTGTTGGCCAACGTTTCGGCGATTTCGCGTTCATCGGGGCCTGAAAGAGTCAAATGCTTTGTGAAGTAACCTCACAAACGCCTTCTCAACATAGGTGGAATAGTAGGGAGACAGCCTTCGTTAAAGTGAAGGTTGTCGTGAAGGTTGTCCTCGTCACTGGTGAGGACCGGGGGGGGGGAGGGGGCGGTG
>JARK01000033.1:129047-140134 GCA_000688135.1 Ancylostoma ceylanicum
GGGGGGGGGAGATCTGCATGATGGCTGCATGTTCTCACATGATGATGAGGTTTTGCTAACAGCAGCGTCACAGTCGCACAGTAGGGGTAATAGACCATCGCCAAGGTTCTGCCAAAACTCTGTAAGCCACATTCAGTTTTGTTCAATCAGAAGGAACATAAATACAGCATGCTATTCAGCCTATCGTCAAACGCTCTTAATTATTGCCCATCCTCCCTTCTCAAAACACTTCTTATGTTCCTTCTTCGTAAAGGATCTCGCATCGGAGTCACTGAGAGTGTTCTAGCTTTTAGATTTTGGTCCACTGAACTCCTGATAGACGCCGATTTTTGAACCTACCTCCTTGGTTCTTTCTATCATACAAATGAGTAGACAGACTCCCAGTTTTTGTTTCAGGTGGCGAGCCGCAATGGTCCAAACAAGGCGTAGTCTTCTTATATCACAAGCTAACTCATCTACTCCAAAGCAGGTGAGGTTCTGTTATAGTTCGTTAACGGACAAAAAACAGCAAACGCGTGCGTTTCACCTGCATCTGTGCTGCATCAGGGCTGCGATTGGGTCTATCTCTCACCATATAGACGCACATGCGTCGAATACACGCATATGCAGAGTGGTCCAAAATTATGGGGACTCTTCAAATGATTCATATCAGGGCGTTAAAAATCAAGCTGATTCCTCTTTGTATACCATGCACAAAGTTTTCGATGCTGCTACACTCCGCGTAGCGCTACTATACCCCACAGGTTCTTAATCAGGAGTTTAGCCCACAGGCTGGCTGCTCGAGCAGCCAAATTGCGCGTTGTTTAGACCAGCTTCTGATATTGCTAAGTCTATTTAAAGAGACATTGTCATGCCGGAAAGTTTACCTCCGGAACATTCCACCACCCCAAAATGGCAGAAAGTGCAGTGCGAATACACGCTGGTGTTCTTTTGCATCCATGCCTCAGAAATTGATAGTCGGCTGCAGCTTTCCTGGCTGACCAACTCCAGCAGATGTCATTGAACTTCTCTTTTCAATGTTGCGAACAGGTGTGTGCTCCTTCGCAAAGCTGACTCCGCTAGTCCCGTGCACCGTCCAAGTCATATGCATTTTATTTCTTTTTATGCAAAAATATCATTCTGAACCATTTTGTATTGAAATTAGCATGGCACAGTGAAGACGGGCCACCTTGTGTCTCTCCGCGAATAGGATGAATTCAGTGAAGGCTCACCTCCCAAACTTACTGCTCGCTCGAACAGCTCGCTATAATTTTGAGGTGAGCTCAACAATAAATAATTCTAGTTTGTTCGTGCTGACTAGCGTTTTTCATGGAATCATCATCCGATTCATTTTACTGACTTTTCCCACTTACGGGTCAGTGAGAAAAGAATCACCGATGGTTTTCAAGATGTTATTAACTAAAGTGATGAGCATTTCGAATGAATTCATCGCGGTAGTTGTGTCCTATTTTTATAGAGGAGGGAAAGTACAACCGCAAGGGGTTTAGAGCTTCTTTTTTTACATTCGAATTTTTTGGAGTATTCGGGTCCCGAAAGTTACCACATGAGCACTTCACCTTTAATTTTCGGAAGTGACCACGATGGATTATGTATGATGTTAAATTAAACGAAAAGTCGCAGTTCAAAGTGCCATGATTAATTCCAGCGAACCGCCTCGAGAAGTTCCTCGATTACAGCAACTACTTCTACCACACCCCATAGAATGCAAGAAAATGGGACGAAAACTAAGCGTAAGCAACAAAATGCTAAGCCTCGCCGTGCTTCCAGTAAGCCCTTGCTCTGTCCTTTCCAATCTTTCATTCGTGAAATGTTTTTATTGTGAACTACCGTTTAGAAAATCATGTGAAACCCCTAATTGGCCGAGAGCGAGAATTCTCCACCATTTGCGAGTGGGTGGAAAAGGCTTTAGCTGATGGACAACCGCTTTCAGTGTACATAAGTGGTTCACCAGGAACGGGTCAGTGATTTTTCAGAGTGCAATAGTTACCATTATTGAAATAGAGTAGTTTACATTCCTATCTGCATTCACAATTTTCCATCTTTGTTTTTCAGGCAAAAGTGCTACGATGAGCCTAGTTCTGAAGCATTTTGGGCATCAGGTCCTTTCCGCTACTTTGAATTGTGCCTCTTTACATTCTGAAAGTGAAATGATCAAATCGATCTTAGGAAATATGAAGGTTTGTGTTCTACATCCGATTGCTGTGATCCTTATAGCCAATAATCCATCTTCTTTAGAGTTCTCTGCGGCCGTCACTTGCAGCTCTAAGTTCGACTTTGAAGGCACTGCGGAAGCATTTCGTGCTTGTTCTTGATGAAATAGATCACTTGGCGTCTAAAACGAATTCGTTTCTGTACACTACTTTTCAATGGCCGCATACAATCTCGTCTAATTTGATTGTGATAGGTGAGCTGTGAAACCGTCCTTAAGTCATCTACTTTTTTCGACCAACTTACGAATAACGAAATATAATCTTTGGTTGATTTTTAAGGTATCGCTAACTCTATAGATCTTACCGAGAGATTGTTGCCAAAGTTGAAGCTGAGTCATCCCCCACAAACACTGGTTTTTGCGCCTTACTCGAAAGAGGCGATAGCTGAAATCCTGAAAGATAAGATGTCCACGGAATCGGTTGGTCTACATTGACTTTTCTGCGTTTGTTATGAGGGTGTTTAAGGTTATCTGTCTATAGGACGATGCAATGGATGCGAAAGCTCTGGAGCTGTGCTCCCGAAAAGTAGCTGCAATGAGCGGTGATTTGCGAGCAGCGCTTCACGTTATTAAACACACAAGGTATGCAGGCTTGCAAGTTTTGGCTACAGATCTTCAGGGTTATCATGTACAGCATTCAGTGCCGCAGTGAAACAGCGATAACGCGTCCTATCTAGCTGTGAAGTTAGCTCATTCATCCGGGATTATCCTTTCCTTATGAGTTTAAGTGGTGTCGCATCATTATATTACCACTTCACACACATGATTTACCCGATTTTGGCTAGCACCAACAGTACCTCGATATCCTACAGTTATCATTGTAACGATTCCAGGAATCTGGATGCACCATCTACTCCAAGGGGCTGCAGAGAGGTTTTGGGAGTGCTTAATGGTGTCTATTCGTCGCCGCTTGCAAGAGCGCGTCTCCCATTGCAACCACGTCTCATTCTTGCTGTTGCATTAGCTATGTCTTCGAATAAAAAGGTAGGTTTACTCCATTTTGCCGCTTGATCTTAGGTACAGTCTTCTTTGATCGTGTTCACATGACATTCAACTCTCGTGAAGTTTCTTTTTATTTTTTCTTGCTTTTCGATGAGCCTATTTTGGGATCTGGTAATTTCGGTCACCTTCAATGCCTCCACATCGTATCTGCTCTTTTTTCTTTATTTTGATGTGCCTGTCTTTGTTTTTGCCGGAAGCTAGACTCGGTCATGCCGTAATAGTCAGCTTCTTGAATAAACGATAGGAGCGCTCGCCTGTACCTTTGACCCCATTCTTGCCCGTTGACATTCGTCAGCATAACTGTTGCGCAGAAATATGTTGGACACCAGTTCGATTTTGTGCAGTCATCGTTACTCGTTTCTCAAGAACCTCTAGTTTACATACTGAATACAGGCAATTTACTACATCTTGGCTTTGTCCTTATTTCAGGTAGCTCTCTTGCTGGCTTTTGCACTTCTTCTTTACCCATATTCAGCACCTGAATGGTTTAGCTCCACTTTTTTTGTAGAACATGACGTAGAGTATTAGATGCATCTTCTTCTCAGTGCTGGACACAGAAAGTGGGCGGAAGGGGAAGTGTGGGAAAAAGTTGAGGTCTCCACCTTTTTAGGGATCCGAAAATTATTGAAAATGTTAATTATAATGGAAAAAATAATAAAAAAATATTAAAAATAATAATAATAATAATAGGCTATTAAAAATATACTAATACAAAGTTTTATTAATTTTTTAAAGTAATTTCGAAAATTCGCCGACCGATCCTCGCAGGAGGTCTCCCCCCTGCTTCCGTCACTTCTTTCTTCTTTCCTCTTTCTTCTATCTTCTTTCTTCTTTCTTCTTTCTTCTTCTTCTTTTCCTTCTTCTTCTACTGGGAATCCTACTCTACTGGAAATCTGTGCTTCGATTGATAAGGTCGTTACACCGTGATTGCTCAAACTCGGATGCTGCCCACTTTCTGTAAGGTATTAATTGTGCGCATAGAGACAGATCAAACAAATTGATTATACTTTGTTTGTATTCTTTCTATTAATAAGAAGTTATTTCCATTCATATTCTCATGCTACATGTAATGAAAAAACTCAAGGTAGTGACAGTGTTGGTGTTGTTTTTCATATTGCGGAGCTTTAAGTTCATCACTGATCCGCTCTTGCACATTTTCTCTTTCCGATTTGCATCAGTGTCTCACTTTGATTATTCACCTGGTTTTTTTTTTCAGAATGTTTTAACCGTGAATTCCTTGACCAATGCGTACTCTCGAGCCTGTGATGTGGTTAAACTGCCACGACTTGAAGGGGATGATTTTGCTGCTGCAATGCAGATCCTGGAAAGTCAGTCTTTCATTATGGAATGTCCTGGTGGAAAACTGGTACTGAAGGTTGGTTTTTTTTTTTGTTAACCACCCTTCGAATTTCAATTTTTGCTGTTTTGTTTCCTATTTTACATTTTTTAGGTCGACGCAGACACTGCAAAATCTGCAATTGCGGATAGTGGTATGATGGCTCAAGTGAGTGGACTCAACTTGTGACAAAATTCTCCAACATTCATGTGGACAGCAAGTTCTAACCAGATAATTTATTTCTTTTCCTAACTATTCCACACATTTAGTTTAACAGGTCGTATCACGTAACTATTGGCATACTTATAAACTATTGTCACATTCCATTAAAAATTAAAATAACTTCACATTCCATGTCATACTGGTATTTTTCTTTGTTTTGGCCTTTGTAATCCCATTCCAGGTGACGTGAATTGTGTTCATTTCCCGGCATCAATTTGGCATTAATTTCATGTCATTCACTGATTGGTTTTCTTTCTACTTCTCTATCGTCTTTCACCTCATTTTATAACTTTTCAAGCTTCAAAAACAGTACTTGTAACAGTGCTTGTTGAATAGAACTGGTTAATTTTTTGGGATCCTTGTAGATGTGTTCCTCAATGATCGTTTTTTGTTCTCACTTAGTCACATTACCTACCCTAAACTACTTCTTCTTTGCATTTTGTATAAAGAATATTTGTAACGATCTATTTTTGTCAAAGTAGGTTGAAGTACCAATATGATATGCCTTTCTTGGTGCAGTGTTTAAATAATGAGTTTAGAGAGAGTAACATGTTGAGTTCACTTGAAGGCTGTGATTTAGATAGAGTGATATGTTAAGTTCAGTTGAAGGCTGTGATCATAGGGGCATAACGAGCTGGACTGAGGATGAAAAGATGTGGGTCTAACCATTGCAATATGCCCACTTGAATGGTACCACTACTGTCATACTTCTTCTCGGCACGAAAATGAAACATGGGCGCACGAGGTCTGCTGACCAGGTGACGCCTTTGGTGGCCCTTGTGCCATAAGCCATATGGACAAAAAGGTCAATCATTCCCCGCGGGAGGGTTCAGTCGTGATTGACGCTCTCTATCACTGTGATTGGGAAGAAATCAGTGTGGTTGGCTTGTTTTGTCTGGACGGATCAGTGGGTATAGGTTTTACCGAAGCACTTCGCAAACATCTCTCGAACAAAACAGAAGCATATCCAAACATCCCTAGCTCATAAGGATTGTTAAGTGATGGACCTTTACCCAAGTGTCTTTTACAAAAATTGCTCTATTATACTCGCCGTACCGAATATGTCTCGACAAGGTTTTTATGTACCGCAACGAGTAAACAGAGATTGCAGAGGATAAATAATGCGACCATTGACTGAAGAAGAGACGGAAAAGGTCTTTGCGAAGTTGGCAACTTTCATTGGAGACAATGTAGCGTTACTGATCGAACGAGCCGATGGAGACTATTGTTTCCGGAATCACAAGGTTCGTAGAAGTCATTTTTGTCACATTTATTGAAATGCATGGTCATATCCATTTTTCTACTCAATTTCCTAGTTGCCGTATTAAGCAGAGCGAATTGCAGCTTTTACGTTGTGAGTGGAAACATAGTTGAGGATGCGAGTAAATATGAATCGTTGAAGCGCGTGATTTGATCGTGAGCTTTGATAACCAAATAATGCTTATTTTCAGGAGCGTGTATATTACTGTTCGGAAAATCTAATGCGTCAAGCTGGGTGCATTGCTCGTGAACCTCTCCTGTCCTTCGGCACCTGTCTCGGTAAATTCACAAAGTCGCATAAATTTCACCTCCACATCACTGCTCTCGACTACTTGGCTCCCTATGCTAAAGTAGGTTACTTCACTGATTCTTTCACTCTTATATTACAATTATTTGAGTAATCGCTGAAATTAAGTACCGGGTGTGGTTGAAACCGAATGCGGAGCAGCAATTTCTGTACGGAAATAACATTCTGAAATCTGGAATTGCACGGATGACGGAAGGCACACCCACTCATGCAGGAATCGTAGTTTACAACATGAATGACATGCCACTAGGGTGAGAACTGACCTTTCTCTTGACATCGGTCTTCACTACGCTGCTGTCACTGATTATTTACATGTTTAGGTTTGGAGTTGCTGGGAAAGGTACGGCCGAATGTAAACGTGCCGATCCCACTGCTGTAGTTGTTCTGCACCAGTGTGATTTGGGAGAATACATTCGTAGTGAGAGTTCGTTAACGTGACACCCACGGCGAGAACATGCTGGACTCTGTATTTTGTTACTGTTGTGTGTTGTTGGTTACGCGTTGATTGTTATCATTTCTTGTTGTGGAGACAGTTGTTTGAAATCAAAAGATGAACAACAGAGCACTATAAAATGCGAACATTGTATGTTGATTAGTACCGGATAGAAGAAATATCGAGCTTCGTAGTGAATACATGAGTAAGATTAGAGGAATCCCGTAAGACAATGAGAATTATGAGCGTGAGTACATTTCATGGTAAGAAGTGATCATGCAGACAATACAGAGCTGAAAAATTTGCTCATTTGCGTGCTGAGGGTGCGTTTGACCCCGGGAACCGCCGACGTTAGTAGCGAGTCTGCCTGATCGCGTCCAACTTGAGAATACTGCTGTATCATCGCAGCCATTGATGGGAACCTATTTGCTACCTGCTGCGCTCGTTCAGATGACATACCAGGACACACCTAGGACAAAGATGCTTCTTGGAATTCAATAAGTGAGCGGCACTTGTAACCTACCATTAGCTGCCTGATCCATACATCCTTTACAGTATCAGCACGAGCCTTTTTCGAGAGCTCTTGAAGACTTTCGTAGGAAATACCCGTCACCTAAAAATATGGATGTATTCGCGACGTGGGAAGATTTGACAGAGTTCAACGAACATGGCGTTTGGAGGTCGTCGTTTTGAGGTGATCCGTAAGTCGGCATAGGAACTGTGCGGTTTCTTCTGGTGATATCGTTCTTTGAATCATGAAACCGTGCATCACCATGGTTGAAGCCAGTGCCTGCAGTGGACATTAAGAGTGGCTGACGGACTCTAGTAAAACCAGGCGCCTTTTGATTATTGTAACTGGTGATGTCTCACCTGTTCGCATGCAGCGTATTCGGGAATGAATTTGCCTTCCACTAGATAAACCATATTCTGCATTGGAGACCGACACAAACGTTGTTTCTGCTCTTCATATCTGCCCTGTAATCCCATGCTTGAGGGATAGGCCTAGCTATGGGCGCAAGAAAGACAAAGTCACATTCAATATGCAGTTCCTGAAATCTTATAAGTTGCGATAAGGATTCCAAGTTTATCAGCCTTTCGTATTACCGCGTGCTTGCTGATCATTCTGTGAGTTCCACCGCCTGGACATATTATTACTGCTGGCCATAAGGAAGAGCCGTCAAATGGTCGAGCAACTCCCGGAAACTGTCCGGACATCACCCATGCACCGTCTGAGCAACACTCCTGACATTGCCCCCGGACGTTCACCCAGAATTCAGATGACATAGTCCCCTGGAAAAGTGTCCCACGGCGCTGCTAGCGATGCTTTCTTCCGGGACCACGTAGGTGACTCATTGTATCCCCTCGTTGTGAGCATAAGTCACTTCATGATGCAGTCTTTCTCCCCTAGGAGGCTATCACATTTAGACATCAACAAGTGTTCTTTCATCGTGCTCAATACATGCGAAAGGTTACGACTCTATGTGAACATGGAGAAAATCATTTTTGACTAAAAAAAATTGCGCGATTGTCGGTATTATGGAAGGACGTTAAGGGCACATCCATTTGGCATAAGTTTCATCTAGGAATCTCTCCGCACTGTTGAAAATTATGGGTGCGACTATAAGAAATCTCTAGCATCACCCGAACCTGGTCAGGCAACACGCGAGTCATGGAATCTGATCAGGCAAAACCCGTAATTTGAGCCGGATCCGATGTTAACCCGTAAGTCGTTCAGGCATCGTCTCGTCGCGCCCCCCTGGGGTCGCCACGCAGCCGCCGCGCAACTCTGGCGCGAGCCTGCCGGCGTGGTGGCGTTTTTCCAGCTTGCAGGCGTCAGCTGATCTATCGGTTACTTCACTGCCACCGGATACCATTTTTGTTCGTTTTTCCTCGGTTTTCTTAGGTATAGGAGAGATTTTCCTCGGGTTTCTTGCATTTCTTCTCTGTTTCGTTGGTCTTCCATCCAATCTAGGCAAGAAGAGATGGGTAATTATTACTGTTTTTGTTTTTACAGCTTCTGTTAGACAGCTCATCTTATTTCAACGTCCAAAGTTCGAGAAAGCATTAGAACGCCATTGTTCTCTTAAATTCGTAATCATTCGCGTCTGTCAGATTTCAAAATGAGGGAGAAATGAACAAAAACGGCGAAATAAGTAGTCGATAGATCACCCGTCGCCTGCGAACTGGCAAGATGTCACCACGCCGCACACAGCAGCCTCGCGGCAGAGTTGCGTGGCTGCAGCATAGCCCCATCCCCGTTGTCTGCAGCCGCAGACGTTTGGATCGCGGTGACGGCGAGAATATAGTCTTTCCAAGAAATCCTTGCCTCACGCTACACTGCGCGTCGAGTGAGTGACGTCGCAGCACGTATGATAAAGCACAGGAGGCGCGGCGCGGCCCAGTAGATGGGTGGTGTAGCATGAGGCAAGTATTTTTTGGAAAGACTATATCAGCTAACAGCATACGTCACAGCCGCGCCGCCTCTCGATCGCAGATCGCGTGGGCGGCCCCGTCGTTCCTAATAGGCGGTATGCGTGTATGTTCCGAATAGAAATAGTGGAGGATGAACCGATAAGAACTAAATTTTGCAGGTAGATCCTATATGGGCCGGTAGAAGTTATAAGCTCTGCCGCGGCGCAATCTGCAAAGCATGTTGCAAGTGAAAAGACCAAAAATCCTAATCGGATGGAATGTAAACAGACAGTATATACCTAATGTGTGTTAAGACGCACCAGAACCAACTAACGGCTGCAGCAAACATAGGCTGGAACAAGCTAAGGATGCCTTGTGCCAGCGGCCACATCAGAAGCAAAGGCTATGCAGTTCTACGGAGCTAAAAATGAGCTAACGCAAAACTTGCATCCAATGATAGCGGGTTTACGGTTGGTAAGTTTTGCAGACGAAGCAACCCAAAGGCTGATTCTCAAAATTGGAAAAACAGAAATCCCACCTAAAGCATCTTCTGGAGAATGAATAAACTGAACTGGACAACGAAAGGTGATCTTTTCCGCCTGCAACATATATGCTCACCAGTCTGATGCTTTGCTGTAAATCGTGCCAGGTTTTCCGTTCAACTACCCAATCTAAAACCACTTCAGTGCCATCTATCTTGCGTAGTACCCATAGGTAGTCACCAACTGAGAGAGCACGAGTTTCCACCTAAGATAACACTTTTAGAGCATAGAAAAACGTATCTGCTATATCCTTACTCTGTGATTGGAGGAGGTGAGGTAGTCGACGACCGTATTTCCGCGCATAGAACCATGATTCTCTCGAACGTCGGCGATTAGCACCACCTGTAACGAATTACTGAGAGGTAGCACTCGGCACCAATGAGGTTGGAGGGAAGGGAGGAAACATACAAGTTAATAAGAAGTTATTGCTTATTACATTAAGCGATTCTTAGAGGATGCCCATCCCTCGATGGGAAAGGAGGTGGGGGTCATGAAGCGGGCTTCAGTCGCTACTTTATGGAATGTAACTATCGTGCTTACTTCGGCTTGATCGGATGGCTGACAGGAAACGTAACACATGTTCTCCGAGTCAAGTTCCTGTGATGATGATGTGCTTGTTGTATTTGATCCATTACCATGGTTAGAAAGAGTTGCTACTTCCTCATCATTGCGAGCTTTACCCTGAACATTTGAATCGTGTTGGAGTAGTAAAAAAATGTTGTTCCTCATCGCAGTTGAGCATTGCCATGCAATCTAAGACCATTGCTATGCACCTTCCAGTTTAGTGACAATGATTTGAGAGTGTGGGTGCCACAACTACATGTGCGGCCAACAAGTGGAAAGTTTCCTCAACGGTGGTTTAGTTGTGCAGCGAGTGCACTCCATGTTTTGGCCCATTAAGAGGAACCGTCCGGTTAGGATGTGCACAGGGGTCTATCAGTTGTTGGAATCGATGGAGTGAAGTCGTCTTGTGATCGCCCCAATCGAACGTAGCCACAATCCAGTATGCAAAATACTCTGCATAAAAGCTGTATGTGTTTGCGAAAGATGGACAAACTACAGGTTTTTCTATGTTCACCTATGTGCTCATAGTTATATGGAGCGTCAGCCGCTACGGCGCACCTCTGCTGTCCTGCCGGCGCGGGAAACCACAGGGCTAGTATTCATGAACGCATAACCAGGCGAAAGCAGGTTAGCTGACCAACTTTCACGTCCTGCGCCTCTTAGCATTACGTGATCTATATAATAACCAGTAACACTAACCATACGTTTGCTCGGTTATCATTTCATGAATCCCAACCCAACTAAGCGGTGTGGCTGCAGGTGGTGCGGCGCGGCTAGCAAGCGGGGGGAGGGGGGGGGGG
>JARK01000033.1:148094-159818 GCA_000688135.1 Ancylostoma ceylanicum
TCACAACGTAACTAAGATGCTCATCGCGACTTTGATCGTCGGCACGTTGATAGGCCACTCATACGAACTGGCAGCAGCACTCGAGCACCACTGAGTAGACCTGTGTGTTGTGCAACAGATGAGACGGCCTGGTAATAAGTCCAAGGATATAGGCCACGGCTTCAAGATAATCAACAACGGCAGTCCAAAGACCAGAAACGATGTGGGGATAGTCGCCTCCCAACGCTCTCAGGACTCAATAGCCGAGGTGCAGCGTTCCGCTGGCTGCCTCGTGAGGGTCATAGGTTACGTCTTCACTGCTCATTCGCTTTCAAGGACCCATTTTTTCTTTTGAAACCCCTCACTCCCTGTAGTAAAGAAAAATCAAAAATCAGAGGCCAACTGACCGTAAATTTGTCTGAGATCTGAGATTGTGCGCACTTCGAGTGGATAATTCTTCAGGTGAGTGTACGCCTTGTAGATGACGAACTTTTGATTCTTATCATCAATGTTTTCCCTCCATGCACGCAGTAGTCGTTCGTAAAACAACTTCTGGCAATGCTCAACGCGCACCTTCGCACGTTTTTCGGACATAAGTCTGGAAAAGAATTGAAGCTGTGAAATTATGAAGCTTGCTATGAAGGTAGTTGAAACTTTGCTATCAACAAAACATGACATCTAATCAGTGCTATCAATAAAACACGACATCTAATCAGTTTTCATGCTCATTCATTTTCTTTTGAGCCACTTTTGAGCAAGTGTAGGCTGAGCTCTGGTACTAACCGCTGCTCATATTGGCTGTCAAGCGTGTACACTGTCCTGCTTTCGCCCTACTGCACCTCGTATAATTAGATCATCACCATCTTCAGCAAAGGAAAATATTAGATTGTAGCAAGAATCTCCATGTACTCTCTTCATAGAACCTGGGCATACTGTCGTGATAATATTTGTCTTGCTTCTGTGCCTCACAGGTTGGTATATGAGCACGTCTTTATTGGCTTTACGTTTCGACTACACGTCTTCCTCAGAAACCTGAAAGCGGTTCAAGATGTTATTAATTTACGAGTTATCCCATCAAACGCCTACTCTCCCAGTGCGTTCGACTCGTTCTAGTCAGAGCACAGTGAGATCCGCAGCCGAAAATGACCACGTGCTCCCACGAATATGGCGGAGATGGTCTTCCGCTTCGGTGCTGTGAACAGATCCGCTATTGTTGAGCGTACGCGGACTACTGGCTCAGCTGGTATCACTTGCCGAGCATAAATAGTCTTGGCAATCTTATAGCTCACACAATGATAGAAAAGGCATGACGTCACTAGTAATCGCCAAGTGCTCATTTTTGCCACTGATTCTGGGATTCCGTTTGCAGATCCAGAACGCCGCAAGGGCTTTCCTGGCGGATGTTTGTTTCATAAGCAAGGATGGTACATTTCACACTGAAATCAAATCCGCTATAATCTTCCTTCCTATGTTTCCCCAAGGGTGTTATCACACTCTCCCGTTTTTTACTAGCTATGTGTTCATTTACGCGAACAGAGAACGGTCGACCGATCTCTATAATATATTGCGCATGACAATCTAAGCATTCAATCCCGTATATCACCCCCGTTTCTGCACAATCTCCAACTTTTCCGTAAGGACAAACGACACAGCTTTCTGAGATAAAGCCTCTGTCGTAAAGTCTGTTATCCTATCTTACAACGCTGCATTCGTCCCCGCCGTGGGCATGTTCGCGACGGCAGTTGCGGTTTCTCTGCAGGTAAGCGATCACTGTTTGTGTTCGTTTCACATTTATGATGTGCTGAGTCTGTACTTCAGCACCAGCGCATCAGCTCCAAGTCGAGAATTTCGGCTGGTGCTGCCTTCAAGCCAATAGTGTATGGAATTTACCAAGTCAAAAACGATTAGTAATGATATCCTTCTCTCAGCATAACCTTATGCAGATTCAAAGTACACATTTGCAACTTACAGCAATAGTGTGATCTCACCACACAACAATAAACAATAACAAGCATGAATTATGAGTTCTGATAGGACAGTGGCAGAGAAAGACCAACTCTCAAACACAACCTATCAATTCAATATAATAGCTAGGATATCGCGAATGGAAATGCCCTCAGGAACCCTAGAACACATGTGCTGCCCACGCCACCCCCAGATTGGTAGTTCTTCGAAAAAAAAAACAAACGAAATATAGTACATCGGCGCTGGTGAATGGTACGCCTGTTATACTACCTGATGCTATTTAGCGGTACTTTTGTCCATCCCCTGACTGAAGGAACAAAATCTTGAAGAAGAGAATGTCAAAAAAGAGTGCATTGACTGCTCCATGTTTGTTCCACGTTTTGAACAATGAAAACCGGAAATTCCAAGTACAATAAGTTGGGCGATGGGCAGGAAACGTGCGCTGAGGATTACAAAACTTGAATAGAAGTGGCTGCACCAGAAACTACTCCTGAAATCTGAGAGATATACAACAGCTATGCTTGCACATTACAGGAGAAGTTAAGGAACCAAAAAGTTAAATTCAAGTACGGAAATTGACAAACAAAAAAATTATTTGAACTCATGAATCTTCAAAGTCAAATGTTTCCTATGAATGTCACTATAAAGTAGTGCATAAAACATGCCCTATCATAAATAAACACCGGACATGCTATTTACAAACATAATCAGAATAGTTACGCCTAAAATTAAGAAACCTAATACTGAAAGGATCATTAATGCGACCAGTACTTGACTTTGGAAAGAACCTGATTGATTTCAGCTGTGGCAGTGAAACACTACAAAACAACCCCATAGTATGGCCTAGGGAGAACCGTCGTAACCTTTCCAAAGTTC
Source organism: Ancylostoma ceylanicum (assembly GCA_000688135.1). Taxonomy (NCBI): domain Eukaryota; kingdom Metazoa; phylum Nematoda; class Chromadorea; order Rhabditida; family Ancylostomatidae; genus Ancylostoma; species Ancylostoma ceylanicum. The sequence goes on from JARK01000033.1 coordinate 150,915, forward strand.
CTTCGGTTCTTTAGCACATTTTCGCCGAATAAATGCACCGGCATAGTCGGTGACCTGAAAATGGTCAGCATTAACTAATCACACAAAGAATATAAACCCGAGATCGTTACACATATTTCAAGAAGAAAGTTCAAGGAAAAGGACGTCAACTTACCCGCTTAGACCCTTTTTCTGTTAGAACAAAGTTGAAATCAGGCCGCTCTGACTCACGTTTCAGCATCTCTTTACTTACCTGAATTATTTCAGATAAAATGCTAAAAATACCATACAACCATAGCATAAAGTTTAGTGATAAAATGGTAATTTTTCGAAATGATCATCATATCACTCTTACGACATGGGCTCCTCGAGTAAAGAAGAGGGAAGTGCTGTAACAAATGCTCGAAAACAAAATTATGGAAATGAGTACGAGTTTTGCAAGTAAGAGCTCTAAATAGTCTATATCTCAAAAAGATCAAAGCAGTCTCATGATGTAAATTCGTCTTTCATGAACACCAAACATGCGATTTGTGATAAACTACCTGTTTAGCTTTTTTCATACTATTTTTGCCTTACTGTCCTAGAATTGAATACGAGTTTTGCACCCAAACACTATAGTTCCACAACAAAAGTAGTAGTTTCACTTCAATTACAGAAACACTTTAATTCCAGTTACAGAAAGTGGAAACACAATACATACAGTGGCCGTCAATGGCGGTGACTCATCTGCGCCCTCGAAAAACACGCGGCGCGACCGCTCCGCTCGAGCAGGAATCCTCTCCTGGACATCAAATTATGGGGTTTTCTTGATAATCAGTTAGTTTTCTTATTAGTTATCATCAATTGTAATGAACAACTATCAAGAACACCCAGATTCGCCACGGCGTCGACGATTCTACAGTGAGCGACGCGGCCGCGCCGCATGCTTTTCGAGGCCGCAGACGGGTCACCGCCATTGACGCACACTGTACGTTTTAGGCGAGAATCTAACAAGACATGCTTCTATCTACTATGCTTAGTTCAACAAAATACAATGACAAATAGCGGTGTCGCGAAATGAGCCTGGCAGCTCCACGCACTGAGTCAAATTCACCAGTCGCACACTTTTTTCCGTAAGAAAAAAAAAGCCAGTCCTCTTATAACAACTACTTCACTCGGGTCACTGTTCTCAGATGATCGGAATAACAATCTACCATCTTAAAAGTAACAAGTCCGAAATGAACGAAAGTAAATCAAGGATTAAACAATTATATAGGAATCTTTCATGAAGCGCGTAAACTCACTTGTTTAACTATCCACTCTTTCTTCTTTTTCGTAGCATCCTCTCGGTGACCAATATAACGAATGATGATAGGACCAACCACCTTCTCGATTTCGCTCATTAATTTCTGAATAAAAATTGAAGAATGTAACCCAGAACCACGTCTCCACACATGTTAAGTACCTTAGCTCGTTTGCGATCAGTTTCACTCGCAAATCTCTCCCAAAGCCGTCGTTCACGTTCGCGTTTTTTCGCACACGTTTGCTGGGTACCATTCACAGTAGCAGACTCATTGCTGACAGCCGTTGAAGTCCCCGGTGTAGTAGAATGTGCAGTAGTGGAGGTGGACACTTGTGGAGAGCAAATTGCAGACCAGCGCGACAACAAATCACTTTGCTGTTTATTCTTGAACAAATCGATCAATAAGTGATGAATTGGTTTTATAATTTTTTTCTTTTAGCAGCATGATATTCACCAACCGATTCAACGTTCTCTGAATCTGGATCGTTTCCACACCCTGAAGTATCAGGCATGCGTGTGGGTGTGCGCTCACCAGGATCACTTTCTTCACCCTCTGGAAGTTCCCAAACAGACTCCCGTGTTACCTGAACGTTGCGTAGCTCAAACAGGAACCCACTGAGACTTCCAACATTATTACAATACCTTGTGGTAGTAGTACTTGGCTCCATCCTCATCGACTGCCTTTTTCCACAGGTATTCTTTAAGAGGCGGCGGTGGAGGTGGAGTTTTTGGCAACGGCGGAGACTTCGGTGTGACAGTTGGGGGTGTTGATGGCGGCTTCTAGAGAATATTGAGAGTCCAAGGAAACAAAGGTAAGCCATACAGAATACACATTTGCTGCCGACAGCCAGCGTTAGATAAGGCCTGCAGATTTCTGTTCCATCAATAATAGTCATATATACGGCAGCCCCCCNCCAAAAAGCAGTACTTGGTGCTGGCTGCCCGCCACGGCAGCAACGTCGGGTGAACACGTCTTGCCGTGTCCGATCGATGAGATAAACGATGATACCCGTCTTTGCACTTAAAGGCAGCACCCACGGAAATTTCCGTATCTGAGATTTCGATTGTTTTGGATAGTTAGCAATGGTGCCAACAATTCTACGAAAGTTGCATCGTCGTGGGCGTCAGCAATCTCAAGATGAAGAGAGATTAAGTTTGTGCTGGCGATCAATTAGGTTGAGTTATAGTATGATATGAATGGGTGTCTTTGTTTGCAATCACTTTCTTCCATTATGATAAACTTGCTTTCATTCTCATCTCACTCCGGTTTATGGCCGGGCAACTCGGCCATCTTCTGCAAACGGGCTGAAGTGGTGGCGACGAGAACAGTCTTTCTAGTAGGATTTGTCAAAATTGATCACTGCGTATGTCTTCACTGTAGTGCTAAACCTAGGAATTCAGTAAAATCTGTAAAGGCAAAATTTCCGTGGGTGCTGCCTTTAAATTCGTTTAAGCATACTGGTACAGACCCCGTCCCAGAGAACGGACTTAGAGACCATTTTGGCACATTTCAAGTTTATTGCCGGAATCAGCGCATCGAGGAGGTTCGGAACATGTTAATAACTCGAAAACGATATGAGGTTGCCTTCTGCCATTAAGGACCACAACGTATCCAAGACGCGCATTGCGAGCACGTTGACAGGCCGTTCATGTGAACTGGCAGCAGCACTCGAGCATCGTCGAATAGACCTGTGTGCTGTGCAAGAAACGCGATGGTTTGGTAACAGGTCACCGGACATTGGACACGGCTTTAAGGTAGTCTACAACGACAGCAAAGGCGACAAAGAGGATCTTCGAAACTACCGTCCAATATGCTTGCTGAGCGTGCTTTACAAGGTTTTTACAAAAATCATCCTAGCAAGCATATCGAGGACTTTGGAACTACATGAACAGACTGGTTTTCATAAATTATTCAGCTGTACGGACAACATTCAAACCGTTTCGAGGGTCATAGGGTTTAAACGGGAATATCGCCTCCCTCTCGTCCTAACCTTTGTTGACTACGAAAAGGCGTTTGACAGCGTAGAAACAAATGCGATATTGTCAGCACTAGTCGACCAAGGAGTGGATGCGTCTTGTGTTAGAACATTGGGCGACTGCTACCTTGGACGCTCCACTACAATATAGCTATTCCAGCGCCCCTTAACAATTCCAATTGCGAAGGGAGTAAGACAGGGCGACAATGTATCGCCGAAACTGTTTACCGCCGCACTGCAGTGGGCAATGAAGTCACTCGATTGGGAGGAAAGAGGCATATGGATTGATGGAAGATTCCTCTCAAACCTTCGTTTTGCGGACGACATCGTCCTTTTCTCAAAAACCACCGAAGAAGCGGAGGTGATGATAAATGAATTAAATGAAGTGGGCACAAGGATGGAGCTGCGAATAAATAGTACAAAGACCCAGTTCATGAAGAATATGTACTGTGAATGGGAACGGATAGAACTGGAAGAATCTCATACAGCGGAGACGTCCTCCTATGTGTACCTTGGACGCTCCATGAATATGGAGAACAATCTCAAGGATGAACTGGATAGAAGAAGAAGAGGGCCGCATTCGGGCCTCTCATCAAAGCCACAGACCAGTCGGCAGATCCTGATGTTGTGCTCACCCTTTTGATCCTACAGTTCTTCCAGCGCTGTGCTACGCTGCGGAGACGTGGGCGTGCACCATACATAGAGCTCTTGAGCGTTCTCTTCTGAGGTACAGCCGGCGCACCCAACATCAGGCCGGTCTTCGCAGTTTGGACCTAAGGCAAATATCTCGTCTTCGTGACCCGGCGGAATACGTTTCGAAGGCAAAACATCGATGGTCTGGTCATACTATGAGAAGAGAAGACGATAGGTAGACAAAAAGAACTTTAGAGTGGATCCTAAGAGATACGAAACGACTCTGAACTTTCGTACCCACCGTTATCTCACGGTGGACCCCCAACAGACGGTTGGATCACCGTTATCCCCAAGTTATCCCACCCTTGTCCCCGATGACGGTGTTCGCCCCCACTTACCCCACCGTTAGCCCGTTATTGTTATCAATCCCACGGTGGGCCCACCACTTCCCCACGGTGGGTCCACCATGCTTGGAAAACCCACGGTGGGACCACCATTTGCACACCATTCGCCCAACGTTATCCCACTGTTTGACTTTTCCATGTAAACACTTGTTGAACAGCTGCTGATACTGGTAAAAACCGTATATAAGCCGACTGCGGGGTGTGAAAGCCAGAGTCTTGTCTCCGCTTAGGTGGAGACTAGACGAGGGCGGGACTTGTCTGGCCAGCGGTGGCCCGGCGAAAACCGCGGCCCAGGGGACGGTCAGACAAGATGCGGGGGACGCGGCCGCGTGCGTGTACGGCACGGGCCGCGTCCCCCGCATCTTGTCTGACCACGGTTACACGGCCATCGCGGATGTAAATATCCGCGCGTGACCGCGCAGCCCAATAGGGGCCTGCTCAGGCTCATGCGCGGTCCCTTGGCGCTATGCAGTGGACCGAATAGAAATCGAATAATTTTGTTTCTTTAATAACAATCTAGGAAACAATTCGAACATCTAGATATTCGAGGATGAGGAGGCCCTAGTACTCTTCTTCTTATTCGTGCAGCACTGTATTGGTCCCCAATGTTGGAACATTCGAATTTCCGATTTATTCGAAATCGAATATGTTTGCTTTCAAATATCGAATATTTCGAATAAATGAAAAATTCTAATGTTCTAACATAGAGACCATTGTGGTGCTGTACGAAAGAAAAGGAGAGCTTTGGAGCTTTCTCATCCTCAAATATCTGGAAGTTCAAATTGTTTCCTGGAGTGTTATTAAAGTTTTAAAAATTATTCGATTTTTATTCGGTCCAATGTATACTGGGCGCCTGTGCAGGCTCCGGCGCAGGTCCCTGGGCGCCTGCGCAGGCTCCGGCGCAGTTTCCTGGTCGCCTGCGCAGGCTCCGGCACAGGCCCCTGGGCGCCTGCGTAGGCTCCGGCACAGGCATCTGCACACAAAGCGCATGCATGTTCAGATGGAAAAGACCCCCCAGTATGCCACAGAAATCCACCGGTTTGCCCTCGGAAGCACCCAGGTTAGCCCACGGTGGACCCACGAGTAGCCCATAGTGGCCCCTCCATTTGCCCATGGTTGACATGCCGAGTATCAACCATGGGATAACGGTGGGCCCACCGTGGTACGAAAGTTCAGAGGACCGCGAGGGAGACCACCAACGAGATGGGCAGATGTGTTCGCTGTATGGATAGACCAGCTGAACGCTCAGCTGGAACCGAGTCAGACCTCTCGTCAACGTCGGTCACGACGCTCCTGGATGACGGTAGCTAGAGAACGAATCGAATGGAAGTTATGCTGGGGCCCACACAACAAGTGACCACGGGCCATCTAATTGTAAGTATCTGAGTAAGTATGTAATTAATTTTCCTTAATGCCACGGAAATAGCTGTTTCCGCTGCAAACAAATTACCCGGTTTGCAAAAGATGGCCAAGTTTCAGTTTAATTTAAGAAAGTTTCATCATGAGGAAAGGAGTGATTGAGATGAGTGAGAAACACCTATCCATTTCATGCCACAGCTCATCTTCTCAGACACCACCGGCAACTCGGCCTTCAGTTAGAATTTCTTTTTCTTCTTCTTTTCTTTTTCTTTTCACACACACTTAAACACAAAGTAAGCGCCTTATTATAAGTCATGATGATGATGGGCCGGATGCCGGCCGGTGATTAGCAGCCGCTCGGGTGGTCGGCACTTACTGGTTGAGCGGGTCGGCAGCAACAAGTGTCTCAGCTAACAAATTGAAAGTGACACCTCCGCATCCGACAAAAATATATCCACTAACAACCTGGTCAGGCACAACACAATATAGAGTTATTACCGCAAAATGCCTAGCTTCAAAAAAGAAAGAACATGGAAGTTAGTGAAACATCCAATCTCTTTATGTTAGTTTGTCGCAAAAGTTTCCCGTCACCTACTTTCATGTATTGCCGAAAATTTGAGGATTGGTTTGGAACATTCTATCTTAAACATTTATATAGGTTCTTCAATAGCCTACCCATACCTATTTTGTCCTACCATTCCGTTGCAACTATGACCGAAAAAAATCGTCGTTGCCTGCAAAGATGTTCTGCTGTTTTTCCTTTGAGAGTCCAGGAAAGACGGCAACGCAAACGATGCTACAAGGAACAAATGTCATACGATAGAACTCTACTCTGTTCCCTAGAATGCGGTGAGGATTTGGATCCGCAAATTCAAAGACAGTGGCTTAGACTTGAGACAAACCACGATCTGGCTGGTAGGGTGAAGTGGAGGACGAGTGCTTCCTGGGGCTGATTGGAGAGAATCCGTGGCGTGATACCAGGGAGCTGGTAGACGGATCCCAGGACTATCGTGGTACCACAGCTCTCCATCTACATTGCTACGGAGAAACCAATAAGTATGGCGCATGTAGTCATCATGATTTGGGCTGCTATCAGCTTCAAGAGTGTAAGGAGCGTGTCACACTTTTCGAAGCTTCTGAAAGCTTTGCTTGGTTCCGCAACTTGGCCACTGGTGGCGAGAAGTGGGCTCCTTATGTTAACAACATGGGGAAATGTGGACGGATCGGGCACATGTATCCTCGAATTCCACCGCAAAAACGAGAACTACCTTCCCAGAAAACATGTTGAATGTTTGGCGGAATTACAAAAGAACCACTCGTTTGATGCTGCTGCCAACAAGCTCTACTGTTACCGTAAGTGTTCTTGTCTGTAATGGTGCCAAACATATAGCGTAATTGTTGGCTGTATTGAATAAGAGAAATTAATCGGGAAAAGAAGATTGAAAATGGCGGAAAACTTTTGCGACAACCTCATACCTTGATGCCTATGCAACCTCATACCTCGACGGTGCAACTTTCGCACAGTTGTTGATACCACTGCTAAGTATCCAAAGCTATCGAATTCTCGGGTACAAAAATTTCCATGGATGCCGTCTTTAGAACGTGTTCAACTTGCCAAGGGCTCTGTGCTTTCTGTGTAGACCTACAGCATCACAGATCCTAGCGGTTAGCAGAATAGAATGGGTGTCACCTAATGGGAGCACCTCTATTATCTTCAACGAGTGCCCCCCCCCACAGTTCCCTTTTCGCCGTGAACTGTATTGCCAAACACACTTTCTCGTCAAATGTATCCCCATCGAATTTCTGAGCATTTCTCGCAACACTTACAATTTGTATCGTGACTGTACTATCCACTACAGTTGCTGAGACCTGCTCGCAAGCTTTGCACACTTGTACCACTCCTAGGCATCGGCTCATCTCTGTCGTTGCCTTTAATCCGTCTCGTTGCGTTTTCCCACTTTTTAGCGCCAAGACACGACTAGTGCACATATTGGCGTGTCCCAAGGTGTACTAACGGTTCTGGAGGCCTTCGCTTTGCTACCACAGCTTTATTTGCAGAGGATACGTCTCCAAAGAAATCACGGCATACATATTGAGACACTCAGTTTTGCCTCCACCCATCATCTCATCTCTACGGTCAGGCTCGCCGCGCCGTCGCAACGCGACCAGGATCGCAACGCGACTGCGTAATTTACAGCAGTGGAGCGCTTCTTATTCTACTCATATGTCGCTCTGTCTATATCCCCCTATATAAATGGTAGTACAGCAAATTTTTCCAGACCGCAGACTTGGGGACCAGCACGTGATCGCATTCTTTTGACATGGGCTTAGCAAATAGAGAGTGATGGCGGATGTGGCGAAACTGACTACCAATGTTTCATCATAGGTAGACCAGACTTATACTGATGCTCGCTTCTCTCGCATACTTCACAGTGAGTGCAAAAGATCCTTTGGCGGGATACCTATGTTCAAATAGTTCCAACGATCGCCTGAAATTTCCTCAAATCTGCCAGGGGTGGCCTTCTCTCACCTCCACAAAGTGACGCTCTTTGGTGGGCCCTAGGAGCTATGAATATTCGGATGTAACCGATTCACTGCAAATGATCACTTGGAATGGTCTATGTTTGGCGTGATGTTGTGGCAATTAAGTGATAAGGGTCTACTGGAGTATGTAAACAGAAAGAAGGAGGTAATTCATTTACGGATATGGCATGCTTCACAGCGACGCTGTCGCAGCGACCGTTCACCATCAAAAGTTCTGGTGCAACTGATCCTACACCAACACGCTATCCAACGCAAATAGTGTGATAAGACATGAGAACGTGTAACACTTTGTTATCATCATTTTCGTGGTGAACGGCCGCAGCGACAGCGTCGCTGTGAAGCATGCCATATCCGTTAGACACGAATGGGAAGGACAGAGAGTGGGGAAAGAAATGATGAGCAAGTAGGCATAGGCGAGGAAGGAAAGCATGTAGGAGAGAAAGCCGCAATGGATACTTGTGTAGGACATGACCCTTCTCTGTGCATTCCTTCATTTTTCCAAGCGATTCCACACCTATGAATCCTGGCACACCTTTTCACACCGTTGAACCCTCTCAAAGCGTCTCCCCACTTTGTGCGTAGGCGCACCCTTATCACAGCGGTGGACCCGTCTCACCGAACTTTGGGCGCCGGCGCATCCTTATCACATCGGTGGACCCGTCTCCCCCCACTCTGTGGGCCGGCGCACCCTCGTCACAGCAGTGGACCCGTCTTCCCCCCCCCCCCC
>JARK01000034.1:7975-20737 GCA_000688135.1 Ancylostoma ceylanicum
CCCCCCCCCCCCTTCGTTCAACCTAAACTCTAGATACGTAAATACGAAATGACACATAAAACTTGAGAAATATGTACGTACATGGATGAAGATCTTTCGCTTCATGGTGAAAACATAATAATGTTCTTTAGTTGAAGCACCTAAGCTGGTAATAAGGCAGAAGTCAGCAACAACTTGTCAATCAGTCTTTCTTTACATGGAATGGAACAAAAAAAGAGTATAATACTGCGAAGGAAAGTGGATGCGTTTTCAAACCTTGGATTGAAAGGTCGGATCACGAAGCCGATGACGACGCCCAGAACGACGGACTCGATGGTAAGCACAAGGAGAAGGTCCTTTTTCAGACCCATTGCCGTTCGGCTTCACCCAAAGCAAATGCTTGAAACCTGCAACCATTAAATAGCTTCTGTAAAGATAAGCAGAAGAGGGAGATGAGAGCCAAAGGATGTGCAGTCCACAAGCTTTGAAAAAAGATTCGAGGTTTCGCGGAAAATATCGAAGTGAAGTATTAATGAACATTTGCACCTATTACTTCCAATGGTTTTAATATGCTCAAAACTTGCTTTGCTCAGAATTTGCCCAAAACTTCTTTACAAAAGTATGCAGACTAGGTGGCTTTGTGTAGACCTAAGGACTGTCTTCGCATACTGTTTGTAGTCAGCCGTTTAGTTACGTACAAGCATGGAACAATGTGATCAGAGAGCTTTACTTCAAGATCACATTTATCACTCACTGATTCAGCATTATTACCTGGATGTATTGGCTTCTCTGTTGAAAATTCTCCGATGAAATTACGTAAATGTGAGGAAAAATGGAAGTTTTGTTCAGAAAACGAAAAAAAGAAACTTGTGGAGTGAAAAAAGTGTATAGTTTAGAAGATTTTCTCTCTTAAACATAAAAAGAAGTGTCATGCAAGCGGTGGAAATTTCCAGATAATGATTTGGATACTCCCAATAGAAAAGGGGTTTCTCATTGTTTCCCGTAGCTTTGCTTCCAACAATTGATCAGAGATGTACCCGCTCAGTGCGTCTATATGAGCAAAGTGTTCAACAAATTAGAAAAAATAAACAGAAATTATGAAGGCATATTGTTGTTGTTCAGACAGATGGTTTTCGCATAGGATTACAGCGAATGAAGGACAAGATTGTGTTCGAAACAATCAAAATGGCGGTGGTCTTTTCGGCAGTCCGCGTACCTTCGTCATACAACTGGTCGAGAGGTGAGGATCATCCGTAAGTAGCATAATATCGACGCATAGCGAATTTCAATGCAGAGTCAACTGTACGCACCACTGGCATTCATCGGACCATATTTTGTGGTGTACTGGGCATGAGATGAATGCTGAAAGGCTGCCATCCTGGAATTGCTAAAAATAAAGATAAATTACGAGATTCTTGGGTAGAAATCTCATGAAATTCGCAAGGGCAAAAAGAGCAGAAAGGAGCTTGCAATGGGGTTCACAATCATAATTGTGGAAGTTCAAAAAGGTTAGTTAGTAGCTACAGCGATGTGGCACAGGACTACAGATTAAGGGTTCGTGACAATGAGAAAAGCCCCAAACTTTCCTCTTCCGAGAGAAGCATCCACGTATCTTTTCTCTGCTATTGAAGGCATTGACAGCAACCATGATTATGTTGCCGGAGTTCTGACCCTGCCTTCGTCTACCTCTCACACTGTCTCGTATTTATATGATCGGCTCAAGAACTCTAGTACAGAAGGTTTTAACTTGGCTGAAACACATCATTACTCATTATCAAACACCCATTCAGTTATTGCTTCTGATAATTTTTGACGGCTCGCGTGTGATACATTTATTGGTTAGCTTTCGGCGTATTAACACCTTCTTCGGACCTACAACATACCTCCAAGATTAACTCTGCATCAATCATCAATCACATCAATCAACAGTGTAAACTGACCAAGCCGGAAATACAATAACGCAATAGAACAACAATGGCCTTCCTAAGCAAATGAGAGCTGCCAAAGCTGTGGCATGATATAGTCAACTCCAAATATCCGTAGACAAGAGTTGGGACCGCGGCGCGGTTTTCCTCCGCGTCTCTGCCCTGCATGCCACGCTGAATCCGTGCAGCAGACAGCGAGAGACCCGCGCCGCGGCCCCAACTCTTGTCTACGGACATTTGGAGTTGACTATATATGATGAAGTCATAATCGCCATCCTTATGGGATAAGTCTCAGAGCGTCCATGAGCTCGTCTCTGTTGTTTCTTTCTGGGAACTGCCGCTTCATCTCCAAGGCCTCTAGTATAATAGTTTACTCTCTAGTAGGGTCTCCAGTGAGCGGTGTAGCACAGTACCTCTCATCGCCTGCGGATGGTCGTATGTGTGGTACGGGGTGCGCTGTCGTGAAAAGCTATTGTTTTGGTAGGAGGAAGAGTTGCATAACGCTCTCAGGTGTTCGTCCAAACGTTTGTAGAGGAGTCGTGAGGTCTCTCCTATATACGTCCGCCCGCATCCCTCGCGTCTCACTAAGTATACAGTTCCTCGTAATTGACAGATTTTCTCTTGTGTGCAGTAAGTACATTTCTTTCGACCACAATTATCTTCGTACATCTTCGACTATGTCAGCAGGTTTTTCAAGTTCGGCGGTGGTCGAAATATCAGCTTTATTCGGAGCATTGATCCCTTTAAGACTCGACTGACGTCCATCGCAATGTGCTCGTTTACATATAGTGAATCCGCGCCGACGAGGCCGCCACAGCGGTCGGCGATCCAGAGGCGGCCACGGTTGCCAGCACTCCACGTCACCATCTCTAATCTGCGTATCACGTTTCATCGTTATCTTCACGGTGTCAGCCAATGATCTGGCTGTGACGTGGACGACTTGGAAGCTAAAAGCATACGCGCCGCCGACCGCTGTGGTGGCCTCGTCGGCGCGGATTCACTGTACAGTCGTTCCAAAAAATACTTGCCTCCGGCATCCACCGCCCGTCTGCTGAGCCGCGCAGGCGTCCTATGCATTATGATCATGCTAAACTGTGCGTCGACTGAGCCACGTTGCAGCACGTATCATAATGCATAGGAGCCGTGGCGCGGCTCAGCTGACGGGCGGTGGATGCCGGAGGCGAGTATTTTTTGGAACGACTGTATGTTATATTGCCTATATTATTATGCTGTTATATTGTTTATATTATCGTACCCATTCAATGCCCCGAATCTTCCCTCCCTAAAAGTGTATGCTTTTCAAAGGAAACTGGGACCGAAAAATTCTGCGAATTTTTGAAGGCGATCTCGGCATGCCCCAGATCAGCCATCTGCTATTGTCGCAAGTCTGCATATGAAGCTCGGAAAAAGTGATATAAATGCGATGTTCAGTGAGGGAATGGTATGAGGCGTGAAGAGGATGAACAAGAACTTCGATTCCTCACTTATTTATTTTAATTTATTTTATTTTATTTATTCCGCTGTAAAGCAATGACGAACAACAGTAACACCTAGACAATCTTGTTCTCAGTACTCTGGCAATTTAATAAATGAACTAAGGATTTGAAGCATGAAAGAAGCAGCGTAAAGTGACTTAGTTCGGTCTTAGTATAGTCACTTTTGCCACACGTTTGAAGGATACAAAAGATGCCGAAACAGTTCTCGCCTTACTGCACCCGAGGTATCTCAGAATTGCTCCAAGTGTAAAGGAGGTGGCATGAAGTTTTAGATGATCTAATGAATAATTTGACTGTCCCACCCTTTGTGACGGAAGATCGTATGGAGTAGAATTTTATGCCCAATATTGGGATTAGATGGTAGATTGATTGAGTTGGTGGGTGGTTGATTAGCTGCTAGACCATGACTACGTCACAGTAATGTCTCCTCGATTTGAGTGAGGGAATGCTAAGGTAATCTTTTTTTATGACTTTTGAAGCAGTCTTTGGGGATCCTTCCATGAAGGAACCTAATCAATAATATCCCCCGTAAAACTGTTTTGAATCTCCCCTAAAAGTGCCATAAATCTTCGCTTTGAGGGTGAGAATGCACAACAATCTGCTTCTGCAAGCAAATGCCGACAACATCTGTAGTAGATTTCCATATTCAGCTCAAAATTACAATACAAGGACTCTGCTGTCAATGTCTGACTGGACTGGAGAAGGATGCAGTGGATCACATCCCTACAGCACTTCCAACTCCTAACACTACTTCCCTATAGTGAATTGGCTTAGGAAAACTTAGAAATGAGGAAACGTCTCTACCCATACGCATTCACACTACCTATTATTGTACAGGAACCATGCTCCATATACAGTAACTACATGGCTTAAAGATGGGTCGTTTTTCCATGGGGGAAATCAAGCTAGAAATGGTGTTGCAGCGGGTGCGACAATGGAGCAGTCAGATAGATCATGGGGTGCCCACTTTCAAACTTTCTTCCCATTGAAGTCAAATGTTTTGAAACTGTAGTTTAGTGAGCATCTATCCTTGCACTCGACGTCCGAGTGGTAGAATCTAATTCAGGATCTGCCCCCAACGCTTCATCGTCATGTAACATAATGTGACCACGACCACGGTTGTATTCGAGTTTAAAAGTGCCGGCAGAAAACTTCGCGATCCAATAGGTCGCTGTCCTTCAAAAAAAAAAAGATTCTGAGCTGAACCAAAAGCAGGACACCTCTGCTACATAATGACCTAGTTTGAAGGCTTTAACCATTGATATCCGAAAATCGCGTCGGCCCATCATTCGATCGTTTCCATGAAGGAAACTGAAGAGCTAGCCAAAATGTTCGAAAAGCTTACTCCAATATTCTCATGCCCTACAGGTCGTTACTTGGACACTTTATTGGCCGACGCTTCCACAAATCGTCGTTTTCAAAGGCCTGAAAGTGGGTCAATTTTTACCAATTCGCGTCGTACCCCATCAAACGCCTCTTCTGACCTGCCTATTCGACTAATTCTAGCTAGACATACACGGGTGACCAACGGGAGAGATAGACGTATGCAGTGTCCAACGACTATGCGGGGATGTTGCCCCACACTACGAACTAAGATGCCACTAACGGATCAGCGGTTGTGCATGAGCGATTGGTGACAATCTTACATTATAACTCGCATAATGATATGAACGGCATCAAGTCGTTGATTATCGATAAATGTTCGTTTCTGTTGTTCATTTATTGATTTCGTGCGGTTATCCAAAACGCCTCGAGACTTTTCCTCGCCGAGATGTCTGGTTCATGGGCCAGAATCGCACACCTCACATTAGAATCGTTTCCACCGTGTTGTCTCTGTTTCCCGAGTGGCGCTATCAGACTCTCCCATCTTTTACAAGCTAAATGTTCATACAGCAGAACATGAAGAGGTCGGCCGGTCTCCCAATATACATCGCATGACAGGTCAGGCACTCGATTTGGTAAATCACTCCAGTTTTCGCACAATCTCCACTTCTGCCGTAGGGGGAAACAACGCACTGTTGGGTAATGCATGTTCGGTCATAGTCTATTTCGAACTAGCTGCCTCCTAATGTTGTCGTTAGGGACCATAACGACATCGTCCTGCAATTGAGCTCGAACTAGACACTGCTTTATGGCGTTGCTTACCTTATCAGAAATGGAGGGTATGCACAAGGGAAGTTTTTACCGCGATCGCGAGCTTTGCCTTCATTATTATCCACGTCCTTTAGGGCTTGTCCTTCTGTTCAAAAAGCATTTGAAAGAGGAGAACAAGTCCTATCAGAATGTCATACAAGTTGAATAGAAACTGCTCGAACTGGACAGAGGAGAAAAAATTATTTGTGCATACCCAGCATCAATTCTTTGTTGTCACCTTAGGAACATTCTCTTCCCAGCCTCGCAAAGCCTCCTAAAACGCTCGGCAATGAGAAAAGCGTACATGTTGTTAAAACATTCATGCGACGAATAATTCGAGATTAGCTACAGGGTAACGTAGAAGAAACCGTACAACTTCAAAACTAGTAGAATAACCTTATATAGGTAGTTTTACACCTAGACTACAGAAAAAATTGAACGAAGAAAGGGGCTTGATTCACAAGAATATTTTGTTATCTACAGTATAATAAACTATCATTGCGCGAATATCACGAATAAAAATTTCTAATATGCTCAGAACAAGACAGCTAGGGAAACCCCAAACAATTCAGGGAAGTGAATAACTAACAACCTGATGGCGATACAGATAAGTATATGTGGCGGAGGCTGGAATGAGCTTTTGGAAGTGCAGTTACCACAAATAACGCGCCACTGCCGATTAAATGTAACATTATTGAGCGATTACAAAGGCATGAGCGCAAGTGAAAATACATGGCTAATCCACTTACAGATATGCAGGATGGCACTTTAGCCAGTCATGGACATAAAAAGGGAGAAAATTGAGATGGACATACAATGTAAAGCCACAATAAACAAGGCGTCTCTCACGCACAGAACAGGGAATGTCGCGAAGACTCAAGTCTTGACTACAGCAGGAGCTGCACTAACAGCAGATTGATTGTTAGGGTGCTTTGGCAGAACACCGCGCTCAACAAAATTTTCTCGGGAGCGCAGACTTTCCCTCAATCGGCTCAGTCGGTCTATGACTTCTTGCTGCTTCTCCGTGGTTCTTTTCGTGTTAAACGAACGGAAAGACGGATTCTGGAAAGATGATTCATTTAGGAATAAAAAATGAAAAAACAAACAGCGGCTAGTACTTACCATGCTCCTAAATCGGCTGAGATTCGGCTTCATATCTTCTGCAAGGTTCGATATGGAGCCCCTCCATCCGGCAAGGTTTCCCATGGAGCCACGCAGCGACTGCACAGAAGGAGCACGACTCAAATTCGCTTCGGCTTTGCGGCGGATATCCGGCGATAGGGCATCCTAGATAAGTTGAAAATCAAAATTCGAAATAAAAACCAATTATTGGCTAACACACCTCTGAATGAATGTTGCAGCCCTTCTCAACCAACTTCATGGCATAGCTCGAAGATCGCGGAGACGGACCAAGGTAAGAGGCTGGAGAGTTGAGCGCGCTGCGAATCTGAAACTAGTGACGGATTAGCCGATGCAGTGAGCAATTCCGGTACCCAATCTCTAGCACCACTGCAACTCAAAGACCTTCCGTTACCCCGGCTTTTCTAGAGGTTTCCAAACATATTAATCACGACTACGACAAGAATCTCATGACAGACATCCCGTTTTGCACAGCTTCCCGTTCCTATCTCAAAAGAAAAAAGATTTTGCGTCCAAATACCGCTCACAAGCATGATAGACACTTATCGCATCAGCAATGGGTTAGGTAGCACCCGACCTGGGTGTATGTTCCCTTCCTAATTTGGATCACTTATACAAAATGTGGTGGACGCAAGTAGCAATACAACCTTTACAATCCAAAAAACTTCGTGTATAAGGGCAGCCACGTGTAGGTCAGCGCTAGAATATTAACAGAATTGACGTATCATTGGTTATTGCAGTAAAGAATATTAGGTACACAATCTTTAGAAAGATAGTGTGAAATAAGAAGATCCCAGGTGCAACCAATCAATACTCATCGTTCCCAGTATCGCTGAGAACGGTGAGTATAACTGCAACCAGCAGTTCATTTTGAACTGGTTAAGTTCTGACAACGAAAAGGAAAGAACCTAGGCAAGCTCTGGGCGCTAAGCAATACGAGAGTATTGATATAGGTATACATGGAGAATATCAGTTACTGCAACACACTTGCTGACTTTCTAGTTAATCGGCTACACCCATCTTTAGCATAAAGAGCAAATTAAGCCATCAAAATTGATTAGATAGTAAACATAAAGAAGTCCAGTCGTTACGCTTCCCGGCAGGTAGATGAGGTAAAAAGATTCTCGACGTAGGATGATAACCTATGTGATTGGTATGTTGTGCGGATCGATAAGCATCTTTTCCATTGTTCTTGATCACTAGTACCATCAGTTATTTTCGTATTGACTTCGAGAAACGCAGATGATGAGAAGCGATGAGCACCGATGAGCACCAACCCTTGGCGGTGCAATCGATACACATCTTCCCCAACATCATCAATTATCTTTGCATCACCTTATTCAAACTAAACAGGTGAATCTGAGGGAACCCTAAACCCTTGCAAACACCGATGGAATAGTGACGATCCATCACAGAGCACGAACAATACTACAACGTACAAAGTTATGCATAGTGGCTTATGGCCACCCAGCTACACCCTTAAGCGTTATTTATAGTGCGTCGAAGTCCGATTCGGTCGAATAAGAGATGATACGTATCGATCCTCGTCGGAATCCGACCGATGAAGATCGATATGTATCATTTCTTATACGACCGAATCGGACTCCGACGCACTATAAATAACGCTTTAAGTTCCACGCCTCCTGCAGAGTCTTTGGAAAATTGCCCCCCAAAGGTTGAGTGTGACCATCAGCCGAAATGAAAAGCGGTTAATTCAAAAACGCAAGAAACTGACCTTCAGCTCATTGTTGTTATATGTGACGATAGATTTCGGAGTAGCGTATAGATCGTGATTTACAGCAACGCTCGGAACAGGTGACGGCCTGAACAAACAACAAATAATATATCAAATGATTAACGATGAATAAACAACTCACGCCGCTTCTTGTGGACTGACACTTCCTGAACTGCTATTCCCTTCGTTGCTCTCCTCCGTTGAACCGCTGCTTCCGGCAGAATCAACATTCACTGGTGAATCTGACAAACCACGCATTCTGTTGAAACGTCGATGACGGGTGGCGACTGGTGAGAAGAGCGGATTCTGAATCGCAGTGAATTACATTAATACGTAGTATATGACGTGAAGAAGTCAAAAGGCAAAAACGTCTCTTTCACCACAGATCAACACTACGAGGCAATAAAATGGAGGAATAGCCCACGTACGGGCAGCAACTATAAAGTGTGACTCCTATGTAGTTCAAACATGAATCACAGCCTTTCGGCCGTGTGTATTCAAAATATGGCGGCTGAGTGAATGCACAACGGCTACGTGGACCAGCGAAGAGAGAGCTGTGGTGGTGACAGAAGTATTGGTGTTGTGCAGTGAATAGACGAACATTTGGAGCTTTGTCGTTTGCAGGCAGAGGATTTGTTACAGTGAGTTCAACGAAACACATGTGCAGTAACAGCGAAAAACACTTGCATTTAAATTGAATCGCAACAGAGAGAGAAAAGGCACATAAAAAGTAATAGTATGTTGGAACAAGGCCGCTTTACAACGATCCATCAAAACTAAGATCGGTGCTAGCAAAGGTCGAACAATGATTGATTGTTCACAATGATCAACAGATATGATCATCAATTGGAAATTCGCTCCTAATAAGAACTTCACTACTGGTTGTACTAAAGGTGAAACGAGTAGAAAGTGATAGTTTCCCCTCCCATAGGGCAGCGTCTTCAAGGGATTGGTTACCCATGTCACCACATGGTCGTGACTTCAAGCCATTACATTCCCACTACAATTAACGACTTCGCAACAGAGACGCAATTATGTCGCATTTCTTCAAAATATGACGCAAGAGAACGTACAAATGCTCATGTTCATAAAGCTAATTGTCCAAGGTTTCAGCTAACTGTCTACATGCCATCGATCTAGATCTTTGATCTTACAACGGAAGGATACTTGGTCAGTGCGGGCATTCACAAAGAGGTGTGTATTGCCTTGTGCAGCTTTCGACGCTGATTTCGAATCCGTTTTCAAAATTTACCAAACTGCTCTATGTGATGAGTTAAGCCCATTTTTGCTACC
This sequence comes from Ancylostoma ceylanicum, assembly GCA_000688135.1. NCBI lineage: Eukaryota > Metazoa > Nematoda > Chromadorea > Rhabditida > Ancylostomatidae > Ancylostoma > Ancylostoma ceylanicum. Next base: position 17,677 of record JARK01000034.1, read on the forward strand.
CATCTGCAAGCCCTATGATTAGTTTACAAAGAGGCCTCTCATTGCAAAAATGAGTCTCTTTTCCTCCAGACGGGCATTCGCAGGTTCAAAATCTTCCGAATTATAATACACAGTGACCAAACATTGGAGTTTGTCGAAATGAGATTATTAAATTAAAAAAAACCGCTTCACAACCGCGGTATCCACAAAACCAAGAATGGGCATAATTCATCACAGAGAGCAGTTTGGTTAATTTTGAAAACGGATTAGAAATCAGCGTCGAAAGCTGCATAAGGCAGTATATACCTCTCTATGAATGGTCACACTGACCAAATATCCTTCCTTTGTTAGTTGCGATCTCGGAGGATCGATTGCGGAATGTCAACGTGGCCTCCGAGATTTATTTGGTAGCAAAATGTCCATTAAAACTAGTTCAAGCTACAGTTTAACTAGAATTAACATTTATTTAGGAAATAGATGGGTTCTGATCGGTATGGATGTTTGTAGGAAATCATTCAAATCTCGATATAAATCTCAAAAGCCGTATTTCGTCACACAACCTGGAACCAGGTCCCAGGACCCAGTCCCAGTCGCTAGCAACTACAACCTCTCCATAGAACTGTGGATAACCCTTCTTTGCAGGAATAAGAAAAAAACGACTCAAGACAAGCGCAGCGACCCATAGCACTCAAGAAATCTATCCAGAAGAGCGCAAATGAGTCTGCAAATGGCAGCCATCGCCAAGCGTTTAAAGAAGAGAGAGCCGAGCCTTGCCTGAATGCTATGAAATATTTGGGAGTGCGATATCACAACGCGAAATGCTACTGATGGCACTAGTGTACAGAAAAACGAATCGATGAGATCGTTTGATGGGAATGTTCCAGTACACATGCGATTTCATACAGATTACACGTGCAATGAATAGACAGCTACGAACTAAAGCGAAAGCCATTCCAGCTATGCCCAATTCAAGCGCTAGATATGCCCAAACAAGACAAAAACTATGTAACGAACACGAACGTGAGGACGAACACCAAATGCGCAGTAAACAACATCATCACGGGCCCCAACCGCTATTTTCTCAGAGTGGGGGACATAAATTCGTGGCATCGCATGCGAACACATCGCATTTACGCCTATGTATTGCGAAACGACGCTGAATCATAGCTGACGCTACTCTATAGCGAAACGAGTAGCACTGCAGGGCCGAGCCTGTGAAGGCCCTCCATTGGAGCGCTTTACTGTAACAAATGGGCCGGCCGCCAATACACTAAATGGCCGTCGACGAAAACATTTCTCTTCTCGAGGAACGCCGTAGCACACCGCTGCAAAACAGTGTGAAACACTCCTAAACCGCCAGTGCAGCAGTGTTTCATCCGCCCGCTTCTTATAAGAAACAAACAGCTGCACCTTAAACTGGCACAAGCCGAAGACAGATGTGCAGGAAGACGACAAAGAAAAAAAAAAAACAAGAAGTTAGTGAAATGGTGAAAAGCGAAGGGGTCCTCGTTTCGTCTCCGAAGCAGTATTGCATTTGCTGCGGTTTGACTGCGGTTCGCTGAACCCTAATTGCGTTACGAATTAGTAAGAAAAAACTGCTATATATTCTTCTGAAGACGGCACTCATTGAAAGCTTGCTTTACGTCTGACAATGAGCTACCAATGTTACAGTCCTTGTCGAACCTGGACGAAGGATGCGGAGAAAGCATGGTTAGACTATCCGTGGAGCTGTGGAAAACCAAAAAATCATTGCCTACTGGGAGGGAACAGACGAGCCCTTGTCAGGACCACCTTTCTGGGTCCCGCCACGGAGTTACCACCTCAAATTTATGCACATGACTTCGTGGCAGGACCCAATGAGTTTGCCAGGACGACACATTCTAGGCTGCAATATATCTCACAAGAAGACAACTCACACATTCGTCGAATTGGAGCCTCATGTCATTGAGGATCGAATTGCTAAAATAGGCGGAGTTGGGTATCATTAGAATTGCTGTTCGGCTGCTTTCCGGTCCCTATAGGATTGATATTCATTTCTTCTGTAGGGGCTTAACAGCAATCCAACAGCGACCGAATAGCAGCCGAACAGCAATTGGAATGACACCCCAACCCCGCCCATTTTAGCCATCCGAGCCTCAATGACATGAGGCTTCAATTCGGCGAATGTCTGAGAATGATTTCTTGTCATTCAATGGCAGCACTTACGGAAATCGCTGCGTCGAAGATTTCACATATACAGAGGTGTCTAGTGACGTAGAACTCATGTATAATGGTGAAATAGCGCAAAACGCACGAGAGATCCACAAAAACGCGGTGCTGTTTCCCATGCGCTTGATTGCACTCCCTTTGATGGACCGGGCCTACGTAACCTGGCGACGACGAAAACCAAACAATCCACGATATTAGCGCCCACGCCAATAACTCTGCAGATAGGTGGTAATTCCTTGTGTCCTGATTGTTGTTATGACTCTCCAGCAACCGATTACACGGTAAGCGTCTTAGTTCAGAAGAAAAGATGGGGGAAGAGGAGTTGAGAAGGGGAGGGGGGCACCTAACAGTGGTCGATAGCCTGACAAGTCGTGCATGTTCTCACGTGTTAGTGAACTGTGGAGGCGGATTAACATTTCTTGAACCATTTCATAGCCCAACTACCCTGTCTAGGTCCACAACCTTTCCTTCGAATGCTATTTAATAAATGAATAAAAGGTTGTTTGCGAAAAACTTCAATTTTAAGAAAAAAAAACAGCTTTAAGATAACTATTGCAAGTTGGAAGTGATACTTTCCGACTCAAAAGTCAGGGCCCGTATCCAATATACTTTATCTAGTCGGATAAACACACACTCTAGCGGCAGTGGCGGACGCAGAAAGTGGGCGGGAGGGGAGAGGGGGCGTGGGAAAGAAAATTGGGGTCTCCGCCGTTTTGGGGACCCAGACGGAAAATAAAATTTGAAAAATATTAATTTTAATAATAAATAATCAATAATCAATATTTAAAAAAATAATAAGAAAAATAAACAAATAGAAATAAAGTAATACAACATTTTTACATGTTTTGTAAAGTAATTTCAAAAATTTGGCGAC
>JARK01000034.1:21733-40165 GCA_000688135.1 Ancylostoma ceylanicum
AACCCACAAATCTATTTCCCTCTACTTCACTATGAAAAGGTCCCGGAAAACAACCTTTTTAAGAAATAGCAAATGAAAAAGAATCAAAACATCACCTACTATCAGCAGGGGAGCCGGCCTGAATTCCAACGAAACACCTGACGAACAGCCGTAATCACTATCACTATGCCATAAATTTTTTGCAACATCGTATATGCGCAACATTTGCAAGATAGCATGGAAAAATGAGAGAGCATAGACAGGGCGAAACAAGGCAATACACGTCTTTACCTGTTTGGTCAAGACAAACGACTGCAGATGCAAGTCAAAACACATCTTCACCTGATGTAACAGGAAAGGTACGTTAGCGAGTCCGAACCAAATGTAACGAAGGGGCGTGAGCGAGAAACGACTATCAAAAGAAGTCTGGAAGTCCAGCGTAAGCCAGATGTTCGGAGTCGTTTATGGGGAAAAATGGAAATGCGTGACATTCACACCAGTTACACAGCCAGCCCTTGCTGTACAAAGTCACGAGAGTAAATAACAGCGATAACGAACACCTATCCCAAACAATAGCCAGACGTGTGAAAACAATCCCGAGCACAAAGGTGCTAACAGCAACGAAGTGTTGACCTTATTCCTTGATCAGCGCCATAAATCACTTGAAAGGCCACGCTCATGTCCCTAACACAATCGGGAATGGGCTATGTGAATCATAAAAGCAGCAAACAAGGATTTTTCTTCAAAATTTCTTCCAAGGATGAGATCATCATTCTCAAAGATGAGCTTGGAATAGAAACCTGTGACATAAGGTCGTCGCATCGTGAGGGTCTTTAGCTTTATGGATAGAGACCAAAACAAATGTCTCAAACTAAAATGACAGTTACGCATCTGCCGCCAAACTTCCTGATTACCACAAAAACGGTGCTTCCACTGCCGTCACTTTATCTACGCTGCCGTTTTTTTTTTCTTTCTAGAAATTAAGGAAACCTTTCTATCCATTCGAAAAGGAAAACAACACCCACGGAAATAATCGTATTTGACGTGGTTTCCAAGCGGTGAGGAACACACGAGAAACCCACTAAATGGGTGCAGTTTTCCACGCACCTGAAGTGCGCCCCGCTGACATTCGCGACTGCCATCACATGAACACCAAGTACCCTTCTGTACATTACCAATCCTGCGTAAGCTGGCACGTCGTTTAGCCTAGTGATCATACCAACAAGCTACCTTTCGCTGCAATGTTTCCTTTGCAGCAGAAATACATGTGCGAAGAAATTTAATTTAAATACGCGAAGGGAACAAATCTTTTGGTGGGCTGTGGGTGATCAAATCCTTAGGGAGAGCGGCGGAATGATCCTAGGGGGCGGTCAAAGCCTTCAATCTATACAACATAGAAGGATAAATATTGGGATCTCTGCAGCAGAGAGCATAATCAAAGCATCACTAGTAGGGGAGTACAGCAGACAGCCAGAGCGCCACGCTGCGCCGCGGCATTGGTCCGAACCCACCTGGCCGTTCCGAATTCTTAGTAGGTCGTAGTTCTTGCCGTTTTATTTACCGTTGATTCATTACAACCCTACTGCATGGGACCACACGGGACGTGACTTGTCTTACAAGTGAAAACTTCCATGGGTGCTGTCTTCCCAAAATAACATGGCTTTTTATTGGAAGTGTTGCTGATGGCCTAACTACGTCGTAAAGCTGTCATGGGTTTGCTAGTGCAGGTTATCGACTAGAAATGTTTTCTCAGACATCAAAGGATGTAATATGAGAAGCAATCACCCCGGAAAGTATACTATTTCACATATTGCTCTAAGCCGTATACTACCCATACTGCTCATGGCGTACTACCCGTTTAACCTTAGTATACAGGAAATAATTGCTGGAATGCTACGAATAATTGGCTTTGCTGGAATGCTACGAATTCAAACACAAAGTGAGTGCAAGATTGTACGTGGCACACATGGCGTCGTTCCATGTACGCTGCGAGATTACAGCAGTACAAAAAGCTCTTCAAACAGAATAAAAGGATAAAAAATGTTCACTATGGTGTTATTCGGAGTTTTTGCCAGGAAAAAAACTGTGTTCGGTGGGGTAATAAAAAATCTGTTTTCAGCTACGAAGTGTGCCCTTAGATAGATAAAAGATGAGGTGCTCTAAGAAGAATGAGCGGGGGACTTTGATAAATTTTGCTCAGTATTCGATCCTAGCATTCACAACTATTCACTCAAAAAAGTTTTAAACATGGAACTCACACAAATGGATTTTACAATTCGTCATAAACTTCTTGTCCTTGTTATTTTAGGAGTTCTAAAGATACTAAAAGGCTGGAAGAAGTTCCCGTTAATAGAAAGGGAAATGTTCCTTCCTAGAAGGAAAACGCAAGGGAGATACTGGGTATGCATCATTGTAAGGGAAAATTGGGCGTTGCCACGTCACTGTGATTGGTCCATTCAGTTAACGTGTCAATCGCGGTAGTTTGGTGACGCCCAATTTTTCTTTCGCGATGATACACACGCGAAATACTGCAAAACAGAGCAATTCTGATAAGTACGCAACTCTACAGCTTTTTTCATTCTATTACTTTTTTCTCAATATTAAAGGAGCTCAGGTTTTACGCATGCCTAATCTCTTTCTATAGGAATCTCGAAGAGAATGTAAACAGGAGAACTATCACCAAACAGTAAAAGGTATTTATCAGTGGTTATATTTGCCAGATACACTTTCAAAACTGCTGAAAAGCAAAAAGACACTTTCAAAACGTTTCTTGTTGACACTTCATCGCTGGCGCCCCGTAAAAAGTGTGAACAACCTGCAAGGTCAAATAAGCAAATGATTGATAGCAAATATCACTCCAAAGTTCTGCCCCAAAAAGATAAAACTCCTTCAAAACGCGATAACAACTGCACATTCGGTAGAATTTTGTCCCATGACGTGTGCCCGCAACTGAACTACAAAGCGGAGCCGACGGAGCATTTCAACGAAAGCCTACGAGGACAAGGACACCTGGAACGAAAAAAAAAAACAGCGAAAACGTTAAGGCCTCTTGTTATTAGTTGTATAGCGATGCAATGTAATGAATTCGATATCAGATGCCCAACGATTCCATAAATCGGGGCATAAAAACCAGCAAAACATCACTCACTCTCGTCCTTGTGCTAGACTACGGTAGGATTATAACCTGATACACATGGAACACAAAAAGTCACGACGAAGATGAGCAGAAACTTGTTTTGCTCAAAAGGATAAGAGAGGAGAGGTATTGTAGGCAGATCCAATCGAACCAGTAGGTCTAACCGGACTTCGCCGCTAAAAGTTTTGCTCTTGCGAGGGTGCTGCTGACCGAACACCAACGGTTGCAGCAAATCACTGCGAGCGTCGACAGAAACGGAGCTGGCTGATAACGACTGTAAATAACTCTCATGAGAGGGTACCTCAACGAGCATACCAGAAACGTCGAGCATTCCACTAACGCCCTAGATAGGGTATCGCAGACTGAAAGTGACGTTGATCTCCGACAATAAATGAGCGCTCCACGAAGAACCGCTCAAATGGAAATTCGGGACACCAGGAAGAAGTCAATCATTCGGGCACCGATGAAAACCTGCTTTTATCGCAGATTTGGCCTCTTTAACAGAACTACTGAAAAACCAGTCGACACCGATAGTCCAGGAAAACATCTGATAAGTCGTCCATATCATGAAATGTGACATGAGTTCGCAAACAATGAACGACTATGCCGACGAATATCTACACAACCGTGAGGCTGCAGTGTCGCAATGAAATCCGCCAAACAGGGACAACGAGGACGTTAATAACAATTAAATCTGTTGCCACGTAGTGGTGTAAATCTAGCTCAACAATCAAAAATAATAATTCAAATTTTAATGGACTCTATACAAAGTATTGTTGGTATGACTAGTTAAAATCCTATCGATAGCCGCCGAAAGGGGGCAGCTTGTTAAATTTGAAATTTGCGGGATGCATCGAAAAGCGGTGCTGCCGATTCTCGTAGCTAATTATTCCTTCAAAAAAACTTCCAGGACGGCCTGCATCATTGGGGTTACCTAGGGTAAACGTGTTAAAGCCCCACACTATCATCCATGTCCATATCCACATCTCGATACGTTCAACCTGTGTAATCCCAATGATGCATCCAAGCCCAGCCCTTATTGTGTAAGTGCTTCAACAATCACCATTTACGCTCGTAATGCATTGCGAACGCGCCTTCAACTCACAATTTTTCGTGAAAGAACGACGCTTTTGTGTACAAAGAGGATTACGGAAAAGAAGTGGTTACAGAGAGAGCGTGAGACCTTAACAAGTCAAATGAAGCCATAAGGTACACAAGTGGCATAAGCAGAAACGCCCACCGAGAGGAGGTGGGGAAAAATCAAAGTCTCCACCACTTTGGAAAACCGGGTAGAAAAATAAAAATGCTAAAACTATTAATCTTAACATAGAACAATTTCATAAACCAAATATCTAGGAAGTAACGAAAATAAACAAAAAAGGTTAGTTGGAAGCATTTAAAGACAGCACCCACGGAAATTTTTGTGTTGGAGATATCGCTGAATTTCAAAGTTTTCAGGGACGATGAACTCATAGGCAGTGATGAAGCAGCGTGAAACACGCCGAAGACGAGAAATGAAGGCGCTGTTTCCTATGCGTCCACATCGCGGACGAGTTTCCCGCTGTGGGTATACGCGCGTATCGTCACGAATTCTTGTGGATGATGAGCATTCCATACGCTACACTCTACAAGGTTCCATGTACAACATGATACATTGAGCTACACCACTCGTAGCATGTCAAATCAATAGCGTTAGCTGGCGGGGCGGACACCAAAATGGCCATGCTCGACTCTGTGTTCACGGCAGTACCTCCACAGATAGGCCGCTTTTTTGTGTTCAAGTTACCATTAAGATTGTCTGGCAGCCGACCACACGGAGAACGACTCACCTCGAAAGTGAGGATTTCCGTGGGTGCTGCCTTTAACTATTTTATAAGGTCCGAAAATGACCGATTTCCCCTGCCCCTGCCACGCAATGGTACGCCCATTATTCCTGTATTTGGTTATTTTTTGCAGTTCGCCGAAGTAAGGACATGAGTAACTCTGCTGCATGTCGTTATATTCCTTTTTCTTCACCGGGCGTAGCTACTAATCATAGCGAAAAGTCCACAGAATTACACTTGATTCAACACAAAAAAAAACATTCTCGCACCAACTTTCGCAGATATTTTGACGAAAAGGCCAGAACCAACTTGTGATTCAAAGAAATGAGTCATCAGGTTGCCTACTAGAGATGACTCAATACCCCTTCGCGAGTAAAGAAAGTGCCCGATGAGGCGAAACGTCCTCAACATTCTAGGGTCTCGTACAGGATTTATTATTTACCGTAATTCCACGGCTTTCACACAATCTGGGATTAATAAGATGCGAGTAATGGGTAGATCAAAACCTTAGTAGTACGAACGAATTGTAATTAACGCAGAAAAGAAGGAAAAGAAAACTCACATCTACGAAGCCTTTCGTTGGAGGTAAACAGTTCGGCCGTGGGACAGCCTAGAATAAACAATTGTTTACAATACACACGCATTACACTGCAACTGGACCACAACAAAGCATAAGTGGACACGTTATCTCGAATGCTGGACAAGCGAAACTGGCTTGCTAAACCCTGTTTCACCGCGAAATGTTTGGCTATAGCCTCTATTCAGTTGTGTGGGATGATAAATAAAGGAGTTAAGCATAAGAAAAAGCGCGAAAATCTTCAGAAAAGCGTTTTATCAACTCAAATGGCCAACGCTTTTACGAGGATTTTTGCGTTTTTCTCATGGCTAACTCCTTTATTTACCACTCCACACAACTAAATATGGCTAGACATTCGATTATGGAATCCACTATCAAAAAGGAACGAAACGTAAAAAACACCAAACAAAGGCTTGACAGTTCTTATGGACAGATTATTCGAATTCTTATAGTGTGTCCTCGATAAAGAACAGAAAAATGTGATAAAGAACTGCCTCCAGAGAAAAACAACTAACCGCAGAGGGAACTTTGGCGTAATGGAGTGTTTCCGCTTCAGATTCCGGTAGATGGTTAGCGGTCCTAAGAGGTTGTGGAGGGAGTGAACCGGGACGACTGCCACTTAACCTGCAGGGACTGTTTGTTGGAAATGATAAACAGGAATGGTAAATAAATGTAGCTTAACTAGTCAAAAGGAAAGGATTTTAAAGCATATAATCCAGTCTACAACATGGCAGACTGAGCTGCTGAGTTTGAGAGGCAAATGTTAGCCATTGGCTAGGAAAAAATTCTAACGGTGCATGGACCAGATTGTCACCTCTTTCCAGAACTTGAGAAGGGTGTGGCAACCGGAATCTTCGAAGGCGGCATCCCTTGAGCTCGAAACGACGAGTTGACCGTGTTTTGAGCAGCTCCGCTAAAGAAGTAAGGTGATACAAGAACAGTCCGAGAACAGAGAAGCTAGTTGTGTCGATAACCGAAGAGCAATTTAGCAACGGTTAGAGCACAATTTGAATTTGCCATTCAAACAAATGACGGGGAACAGTCTTCAGCCACTCGGACCAGACAGCCTCACTACGCAGAATGAGTAATGCGACACATAAGCCGGCAGGCACGGACCAGATGAATGATAAGCCACCACGTTAGATTGGGTTCGCAAAAATGCCAATGAACCCATCAAGACCTAGCGGAAATAGAACAGCTGGCTTCAAGAAAAATGGGTCAATTTATACTGTGTGGGTGAGTCTAAAAATAGATGCAGACTCATGTCAAACATGTACAGCAATGTCTAAAGCAGATATGAGAGCAAGTGAAGAAAATAGACCATAAAATTCTATGTAAGTAAGACAGAAAATGAGTTTTAATAGGTAGATGATGCATTGAGCAAACTAAAAGGTGCAGAGATTCATAGCTAGCGATAACCAGCGAAAACAACACTTGAGAGCGTAAACTATGACAAGAGGTATCCATTCGCCAATATCTATGCAAATGGAGCATACTTAGTAAGTCAACCGAGTGCACACAAGGTAGAGGACGAGACCACCAGGATTGCAAAAACGAACTTAGTAAAAATAAGTTTTGAGTTGTCGCAAATACATTCGAAAATAGTAATGAAGAGAAAGCGAGAAGATGAAAATAAGTTGCTCCATCAAAGCTTTTTGTGGCAGTATATATTCGGCTCTTGAAAGCTATGAACAGGGGAACTGACGCTCGCGGTGGGAGGGATGTGAGGACTGGGCTGGTGATTGTTAGCGGTGGCCTCAATTTTTATTTTTTTCTTTCTGTTGTATTTACGAAATCGCTATTAACAAGCTCCATTCTCTGCTAAGCCTTCACGTCCACGAGGCGGTGGCAAAAAGGGTACTGACCTAAAAGCAATCGCCCTTTGAACTTTTAATCGTAATTTCTTGGGAAAGTTATAATTTTTAAAATCTCAGCAAACAATGCAGCTACTGATGGTCTTCAATGCTGTGCCACACAGGTTGCCCAGGTTTCACAGAGAACATGGAAACTAATGCAACTACTCACTCTGGTTACGTAGACCTGCTAATATCCCCATTGGTGTAGCTTACTTCATGAGGAAGAAGTTTTCGTGCAAAGAGACCCCTGATTTCTTTCCGCTCACATTCAGTTAATGTGTGACTTCCAATGATGGAATTTTCACCAAAATCGAACCATCCCAGTAAATAAAATCATGCGCAACGGAACGTTAGTGCTTCGGGACGGAATCTTGAACATCGGAACTCCATTTAGAACACCTTGAAATTAACCTCCCTCGGTATTTTCAGCCATTCTAGATTACTCCCAAGGCGCTCTTCCGAGCTGACCCTGTTCTGCATGATGCTTTAGCTCGAGTAGAAGCTTGCCAAGCGTTAGCAATATCCTAGCCAGTAGTGCACAGCCAGTAGCCACAGTTTCCTACCCAGTAGTCACGGCTTCATGCTCTGCATTTTTATTTTGGTAGAGAAATAAAAGCTCATAAGGGCATCGCTGACTATCATGAGGCGGGATGTCTATAAGAATATCTAGGTAGAAATTTACATTTGAAGCTTCTCGAAATTGCTGCGTTACGAGAACTCAAAGTGAAGCAGCAGCAGCACTGACTTACAAGAAAGAAGTTTTCTCTCCTAAAATAATAATGCAATGCATAAAACTTCTGATGTGCACCACTAGTCATGGCGAATTCGGCTTGGATATCTGAAACAGTAGCGAGTCCGCCGGATATCAGTATGGTCAAATGCATTCGAGTGGCTGTACGATAGCAATTGTCAACCATATGTAATTGTACAAACAAGTTTCTTGGATAGTTTTCGCCTCAACAGGATTAATTGACAAAATAGAATTATATTAGTGGTCCTTATCGTCTCCATACCAAAATTACAAAAGGTATTAGCGCTAAGTTAGCATCGAAAGTTTACGGTTGTCGCCGACGGAACTGGCAAGTGCGCGGAGTTGAGGAAGCACAGCAGCATTGCGGTGCAGCGCACAGGAATCGCTGTTTTGGGCTGCCCCCATGGCTGAGCGCTAATCTTGTCAATATTTATTAGTTTTTTGTTCGTCGTAAAAGCACTGAACATTATGGAAAAGCTCTAAAATTCGCTACGATTACAGATTACGGCATAGCAAGATGACAATTTCAGAGCGCAGCGCGGAAGCGCTGCTCCGTGCCCCAAGCTTCAAAGTCGGCAGCTTCATAGAAGCCTACTGTAACCTACATGCGCAAACTAGCTGAATAAAAAATGGATGACCAGGAAGTACGTAGTAAGTGCTGTTTTCAGATTCAAGTGCTATTCTTATAAAGGGAAAAGTTAAGCATCCAGACATAAGGACAATGAGTTCTGCTATAAAGTAGATACCATGAATAATTTCCTCACAAAAAGCTACAAAAGGTCTGTACTCCTATGTAAGGAATTCCCATAGAGAGAGCTGTGGTAGTTCCCGCAAAGAAAAACAGGAAGATCGGCTTAATTTTTTTATATACCAGAAAATCGACTAGAAGATGTCGGACATAAGAACTCTTCTACAGGTACTTTGGAAAAATGGTAATGAAGTGGAAAAACAGTGCTAAATGAGTCTGTACAATAATACTGAATAATAGCCACTACTCTTCGTTACAATGATGGTGAAAAAATGAAAATAAAAAAAAAACGAAAGAAAATGAATAGGCAGGTAAGTTGGTTAAATGGCAGTGAAATCATTGGCCATAGCTGCTCAAAACTTGCACAATCGTGGAGTCATTCATTGCTCAAAGGCTAGTCATACAACCACTGAATCGTTAGCCTAGTCATAGGTCAAAGGTTTTCGAGAACTACCAATGTACCATTTGAACGACCGTATACAGCCGTATTAACAACAAATCTGACATGATGTGACCTCATGCCTACTACTAGGTTGGTACAAAAGTTTTGCACCGAATTTTACGCTTTTTTTAAACAATGGATCGAAAAATAAGGGTTCTTGCAAGACTTTTGCACCAACTTTATAATTTCTTGAACACCAATGCCAGATATTGGAATAAACGACAGTATTTTTCCAAGGCCGTAATTGGAAAAAGCAAGTAATCTAACAAGAGCTGGGCCACCACAAGTAGACGACTGATAGAAATAACAAAGTGTACGAAAACGTGAACAGCTGGAACGATTAGGAGCGAATCCGACTACAGCTTGAATTTCTCGCGACACACATGGAATACGTGAACAATATAACGACAAGCTTCGCGCGATTTTGCATCTGAATATGCGCGCATGGCATTAGCGTATCGACTGCCTTCCGTTGATTAGGAAGCCATTCTGTCAAATGCAAACCAATCTTACGAAAACACGATTGAGGGCGGGTGATTAAAACATAAAACTAACGACAATTCTACTTCAAAAATGAAAAAAAAATGTTTGCGAAAACATTTTTGTAATTCACCTTTCGTAATTTCGGCCATAAACCACATCTGACATAAAAATGATCCCGGTTAAACATAATTTCGGCTAAATTTACATGAAATAGAGAAAAATGATCAAAACAAATTTTCAATATGACCGCTTTTTAAGTCCTCCCACGTACACAAGCTCTCAATGAGGTTCGCCGAAACTACGGCGATGTACTTGAAGATATTTTTATAATATAAAGGAATACAACATCGGAAAATTTGAAAGATGAGGAAGTTCGTCGTGCTTGAAGTGTGCAATGGTTACAAGTCCATTTTCCAAAACGGTTCCCCCACAAAAGCGTCAGAAGTGGTTCCAGAGCCCAGTCGTGGCAGATGGGAAGGATTAAGGTGTTGGCATGGCCAGAACCTGGACACCATTTCGCGAGCGAAAAATATGAAGTCACTTACTGTCGTGAAAGTAACCCACACACTATAACTCCCACAGATTAAACCGCCTGGGTGGCCTCACCATCAGATTAAGACAAAGATACTACTCATCAACAAAATTGTGCGATATGAGTCGCTAATTGAAGACATTAATGAAGTAAGGAATAAAGCTCGACAAGTTATGGGAAGATCTTTTTTCATTGGGAAGTCGGGAAGACTGTAGGGTAAAAGAGGATATTTATCCACCTTAAGCAACTATGCAAGCTGAATAGCAGAGCCTCCAAACTGTGACTCTGCATAACTAGCTCCGTGGACAAAACAAAGGGAAGATTTCTATAATATTTTGGACCAAACCAACTTTCCGAGAGCCGAGTGAATATACTTGTTATGCCTGATGATCATCCCGAACACCCTCCTCAGTGATAAATTATTCAGCACTAATTAGCCCGCTTGAGCGAGGATTATATCGAGTCCGGAGCATCTAATTATGAGCGTGAGAAAATCCAAACGCCGATCTTGCATCGAACGCTCTTTACTAGGTTCAGTAGTGGAGTAGTCATTAAGAAGATGTTGCGTTCGAAGCAGAGAAGGTAGGAGCAATTGTAAGGCCTGTAGGCTCTTATACTCACTTCGGCAATCGCACAGTGTCCTTGCTGAAACCCTCTACAGGGGAGTTTTCCTTCTCTTTCCTGGTTACTCTTACGGACATCCTTCCTGGAGCAGCTCGTCGAAGAGGAGTACAATTATTGTCGGGTTGATGACGCATATCTTAAATCCCTGTTAATTAGGAACAAAAAAAAACAATATTTGCCCAGCAACTGCTACATTTCACATATAGTACGTAGTTGACGGTGAACGTGTACAACGTGTACACCACAGAAAGAATACCGATCAATACATAGCCTAACCTCGAGTTAGGGACGTAGACATGATAGCACGATCATCAGCAGAATTGAACGGTCGGATAGAAGCAGTTTGTCGCTTTTCAGATTGAGTTCTCGCTCTGTCATCGCCCAATCCTGCACTCATTGACTCAGACATTGATTGGCTCCTGCCTTTCGGTTGAGCGCTCTTGAAAATATTCAAAGAATTTTCGACAGTCCACAAAGTCACCCATTTAGCAACGAATACATACTTTTGAGCGGACTCCTGTAGGAGAAGTATCCCGCTGATCACCTCTTCCCGTTCTTGCGGGTTTTTTAGAGATGCATTCTATATCTAACTTCTTATGACGCTCAAGCTGAGTGATCTAAATAAGAACCTTCGTGTCTCTCGTTCAAATAAATCTGGAAACCTTCACTTCAAACGACATACCTCATGAAGTATTCTGTCACCAGTCTCCGGATCGACACCAAGAAGACGTCTTTCCAATTCCGGACTGTTCCCTGCCCCTTCGAGGACGTGCTTGAAGACGCGGGCTTTCCTGGTGACCTCTGCTTCTAGCTTGGCACGTTCTAGTGCTTCTTCTAAGGTTCGCCGGACTCGTTCTCTTTCCTGTAAGGGAAAAAACAGTTAAAGGCAGATTCTTAATTCCGAATCGTCTTTAAGAATCCCATGTTACTACAAGTTGCGTCAAAATTATTGACGCATATAAAATGAGTCTCTGGAATTTCTAGAAGAGGAAAACACAAATTTTTTTACATATTCATATAAATTATAGGGCCCAATTCTTTGCGACCAGAAGGAATGCACTTTTTTTTAAAGATGGTTCCTTCTTCGATGAAGCAGTCATGAAGACGCCGAGGAGGAGCACTGTCCCTACGCCGCAAGTAACTCAAGTCTGCTTTGCTCCAGATTTGAACAGATCAGCCTTTAGGATTTTGGTATTCATGTGAAAGACAGCTCACCTCTTACCCAACAACAAAATCAACGGGGTAACCCAGCAGATTGAAATGCGGGATCCGAGGAAGCTACTCTTGTACCTCTATAAGAACTTCCGAGAAGACAGGCCAAAGTACATAAGTGGGTTCATCTTGTAATGAGAATTGACCTACACAAAAAATGCCTCTTGAACATTACCAAGATTACAGACAGGAAAATAAAGAAATTGTATGTAGTATGGGATGAGAGACAGGAAAATAAAGAAATTAGATGTAGTATGGATGACTCGCTGGCGAATACACGACCAGATTTGTGAGCGTTAACTTCATACCAACTTTCTGAAGGCTAACCTCTTTATTACATGAAATAAAAGTTCTCGTGCCTCACTTTTGGTGCCAGCAATATTGCCCGCTGGTGTCTTCGCGGCTGCTTTCACAAGAAGGAACTTGCCGCGAACAAGAGTGGATTTCTTGCGTTCAATGAGAAATGACCTTCATTTTGAATACGTATAGGTAAAATTTTTTTCGGATGTTGCGCCAACACTTATGGCAGATGTAGGCTTGTAATCAGATGCTGTTAACAACATTATTCAACGCAATAGTTTCGGAAGACTCGGTTTTGACTTTTTTTTTGGAGAGAACTAGGGCGGAGTCAAAAAGCGTGTACGAGATTTCCATATACCTGCAGAATTTCGTACCTCCTTTAGCTCGGCTAAGTTCTCCGCAAAAAAAAGAGGCAAATGGGTTTTTCGGCATGTTTGCATGCAATCATGAACACCACCTGGCTATTGCGAAAGAATGAAAATTTGGAAAATGATCCTTGAGGTGTGACAGAGCCTTTTAAGCCAAGGATGTTCCAGCAGGTCGCGCAAACCATGAAAAAGCCCACTGCTATTTCTAGTCATCACCAGGATATCTGTTAATGATCTGCTTGCTGGGAATGATAACATGGATGAGGATATATGACTGAAGTTCCCCTCACACTAGGCAGCGTGGAATCAGTGATTCAGGATAATTTTATTCTGTGAACAAAGTAAAAATGTGCTTAATTGGGTAGGTATGACGCTGTAGTATAGTGGCGCTTCGCTAGGCTTTTATCCGATAAAGTGCACATGAAATCTGCATCTTTTTATTAAATAAGCAAATAACGATGTCACCGTTCCCCGGACGCATATTTGTATCGATTCGACTGTGGCAGTACAGTTTCATTGTTGAACGGTTCTCTACCATGCAAATATCCAGGTTTTGCCAGAGTGAGATGCAACTCTCTGCAGGGTCACGTTCGAGAAACCCAACTATGTACCCCAGATTCGTGGTATGCGATATGAAAGAGGCTTGGGTAGCGTGATTGAATATTCACGAAATCCACAAATTTGTACATTAAATGGATATTTTTTAGAGTAGCCAATAGCCACTGAACCCATGAAAAATGCACATTCTTCTTCATTCCTTGGAATGTTTTATGCATCTATCTTATCATCTGTATAGGATAGGCGCCAAAAAAAGATATGCAAGTCATTCAATGCACAACACTAAAATTCACAAGAACAGAACATACTATGGAAGTACGTCAAGCACTGGTCCTATCAAGGTTGAATCGTCATAGGTAATACCGTGGTTACTTAATTTTGCTAATTTCCACTATTCAGATCCACTTTCCCAACAACGGAGACACTCATAGACCAGAATAAAACTGAACACTACCCAGAAACGAAAGAAGTGAAAGGAAACATGTGAATGACGAACCTGTTCCTTCAAACGATCTTCCTCCCTACGTCTTCGTTCCAGCTCGGCTTCACGTCGTGCTTTCTCCTCTTTCTCGCGTCTGATTTTCTCTTCCTCATACCGTTCACGTTCTGCCTCCTCAGCTTCTATCCTGGAAAAGAAATTTTTGTCCCTCTGGATGCAAAAGAGGTAAGAACAGAAGAATACCTCTTCTTCTCAGCTATTTGCTCATCATAATCGCTATCATACTTCGACTCTGCAGTACTCCGCCGCGACATCGTACCTTTCGAGCACGATTCACTCCCGTGACCTTAACCACATTTTTGACATTAAACATCTATCCCTCTGACTAAGCAAGGCACCATGAAGGAGCTTTCAATACGAACCTTCGTAAGATCTCTGTTCTAATGGAGGAACTACAGCAACATTTGATGTGTGAGGTTCCTGGTCAGGATCTATGGGAGCGCTGTGAGCAACGACAGATGGTGGGATTGGGATTGCCACAGGGACTGAAAGCACAGTAGATGACTTGAGCATCCCTGATTTCAATTTCTGATGGATAGGTCCCCAGAAGGATGAGAAATGTGATAACAAACCCGGGGTGTCAATCACGTTCGCCTAAGACCTTCCAAAAAATGAGGATCACGAGGCCAGCACTATCGAAAAAGCGATGCTAAGCGACATTTAAAATTCAATGTAAGTAATAAGAGCTTAGGATATAGAAACCAATTGCTGAAAACCATCGGGAATGATAGAACAAGGAAAAATGTGAGAAATTAATTTTTACAAGACTAGACACTGCCATTCTTGGGCAAATTCTAATGAACATGTCAACTAACCATACAACCTTCCAGTGAGAAAAATGGAAAAATGGAGAAGTAATATCATATCGGGAGTGTTAGCTAAAACCAATGGGAAAAGCAAACACTGAAAATCACCAGTTGCAGGCGGCGCAGGGCCCCAACGGGCATTTTGTGGAGCCATTTGTGCCAACTGTTCGGCAATCGTCACAGGACAAATTGGCGTGCCTTCCGCTATGGATTTACTAAGGTCCTGAATGACATTAAAATAATTTCATTGTTTACGAAGAATCACAAAAAAATAAAGAAAACCACAAAAAATATGGAAAATGAAACATGCATCAAGAAAGTACCTGAATAGGTATAGGTATGGTACCAGGAGGAATAAGATTGACGGGAATAGGTTGTAAGTAACTCCACTGCATCCCGTTAGAACCCTGAATAATTCCTTTTTGTGGGAAATTTCTGACCCCAAAGATGGATTCCGAAAAAAGTGCGCGTAGAAGACGTTGTTCTGACGCACATTATTCTGTTTAGATGTCACGGCTCAATGCATCGACGTAAAAGGTGATAGCTAACCGGTTCTCACCACCTCCGTACTCACAGACATGACCTTAAGTCAACAAATAACAGCTTCAAGAGGAAACTTACGGCAGCATTCGAAAATCCTGCAGGAGGCACTGGGTATGGGCATTGTATGGGGATGGGATACGCCAGTGGGAGTTGTTGTGGCACGAATGTACTAGGATGAGGTGTTTCTGATTGCTGAAAGGAGATAATCTCAGGAATTCAGAGCCCTAATCCACCGTTGCTGCTCGTTTACTGCTCGGATTGCAGAAGATGGACTGAGAACGTATTCACTAATTCAGTAAACAGTGGTTCAATACGGGCCCTAGTTTAATCTTGAGAGGCTTGAGAGGATTGAAGAGGAAAACTGCCGAAATATGTAAAAGGCTCATAATTCTGGCAGCTGAGGCTTCATTATATGGGAAGACCACATACTCACATGAACATAGTTTTCCACGTTCTTCATCTTCATATTCTGGTTAGTTTGATTTTTTGGCGTTGAGTTTGATGAGATCGATTCTTCGTTATTGCAGCTGTTAGGTCTGGCCTAAAATTCAGAAAATGAGATTCGACATTTCAATAATGCATGAAGACAGCCAATTAATGGAAAAATTTCAGTCAAGATAGTCATGTGGCTCTACCCAATTGCGAGTTACAAAGGACGTGAAAGGCATAAGATCAGAATGATACGAAGTTCTCATGCGAATTAGTCGCCGAATTACGCCAGCCGCGCGAAATGCACAATGCACGCTTTCTTCACAAATAAACACCCCTCTCCTAATCTAGCCTGAGCATATTTTGCGATCGCCTTCAGACCGTCCTGTGCGCAGTTCGCGTGGACGTCATAAAAACACGCCGGCACCATTATGGTGACATAAACGAAGAAAAACAAACATGAAGAGGCTGTAAGAGCAAAGGCAAGGCGATGAATAGCACCTAAATGAGTTCACGCCAAGGCAAGGTCTATAAATGCCGCACAAAGGAAGGACAACAAATGAGCAATCACTGTAATACCGTCGAGTACAGCAGAGTGTGAAATGAAGTTCACAGCACAGAATTTAAGGCTACAAAAGATATGAAAGATTTGGCAGCAAAACATCTCTTGAGATGGATCAAGAAGTGCAACAACACTAATACCAAACAAATCTTCCCACTGTGGACAGAGTTACGGAAATTACTGGTATATTCGTGGAGCAACTATAAGCTGTTCGAGCTGTAAATGTGAACCATTCTCAAGTTTTCTCCGGCTTTAGAGCATAAACTCCTGCACCGCCCGGACCATTGCGAGAAATTGAGCAGTTCCTGGCAAGCTAAGCAGTCTCAAGTATTTGCACAATGTGCTGTAAGTCAGGTTTCCAGATTGACGCTAGGCGTAAATAAAACATCAATTTTTTTCTGCATGAATCAATTTCTTAGAGCAAATGCAGCTAATACCGTAATCGTGCTTGAACCGGAAACAAAATGAAATCAACCACAGGGACCGCATATATCATTGAGATTACCCAAGGTAAACGTGCTCACACCACACAAATTTACCTATCGTGAACATGGGCGTGAGCACGCTTACCGTGGGTAATCTGAATGATGCATGCGGCCCCAGATTGCTACACGCGGAAACTACAAGGTTTGGGACAAAATGTTACACCGTTGGAAGTATTGCTCTATTATCGAGGAATAAATATTCATTGTGAGCATTAAATTGTAGGAAATAGAAGAGTGATCAACGATACAGGACCAGCAACCAAATAACGAAGTATGACACCTTTTCAGACCACAAGAAACCACACCAAGGAAAAATGGTGACAAGAAATTCTGGAACCAGGTTCTCACCCCGTAGTTTCCGCTATGTCACTCATTTTTAGCTGTGCTTGAAGTTCTTTAGAGAGAGAAAAAAGAGCTCTGCTGTGATGGTACTCAACCTCATAGTCACCGACCTACACATAACTACTAAGCAGAAAACTTCTCAACCACGACAGGCATCACTTGGTGGACTTTGAGACTCATCAGAATTGATCTCACTAAACTACGTCATCTGAAGAACACTAAAGCTTGCTATCCTGGCAATAACTGCTGAAGCGATGAAAAGGGAGCTGGTGGGAGCATGGAGTGTTCCACAAAGTTCGAGGATCTTTTCGAAGAGATTAAATGAGGAAATTGAAGCGAATGAAGACCATTTCAAGGATAGTTCTTTTTTGCACACATACTTTTTCATCTGCTGAATGGTATTATGACAGCACTAGGAGGCAGAAGTCCGTTCAAAGCAGTTAAATACTTAAGAACAGCTGAGCGACACACCAGCAACCAAAAGCTAGCATTCTCTGTAGCTTTCAAGCCCAACTTTGATGCAAAAGCGTAATCGTACAATGATGGAAATAAAAAATGTTGTATAATGCACGCCTATGCTGGGGAAAAACGCCTACCAAAAAACAGCAGCGTGCATATCGGCTCTAATTCACTGCTAAAAGACCATAAAAGCACGAAGTATCAATGATATTCGAAACTGAACGAAGGAGCAATAATTTGTTCACAAGCTTAACGTGCTATGAGCAGTCGCCTTTGCGGACCGTCTCAACGCCGAACGAGCACAGCTCGAGAGAGTTAAAGTCAATAGGATTTTGAGATATAATACAGGAGCACTTGACGCGTGTTTGCGAAATAGCCAGAGCAGGGGGGTCCGCAATGTGCAAGCAAATCTTGATCAAACTCAAAGAAACACTGTGTTCTATGTGCCAGGGTGACCTTTGCTAAACGTACCAATGTACTAAGCAATCAATTCGGTGCCCGTATTCATGAACGTGGGAAGAGGGGGGATTTTAGCATTCTCATCGGACGAATGTGTGAGTAAAACGTTAGTATTCATGAAAGCTCGGCAGATGAACGGGGTGTTTGTTTCACGTTTACCCGTCAGTCGGCATGCAGTTCTTTCTACTCCCAGTAATTGAATTTTCCACTAGTCATTGATAATTTTGAGCATTTGGCCCATGTTCTCCGTTCAATCCTTCCAAACTCCATTTCAGGAGACCCAATCTTAAAAGCACTCAAACCCTGTCTCATGATCCTTGGTCCTTCGGATTGTTCACGCATAGCTATCTTACCCTAACGGGTAGCTGGGAATGTTCCCAGTGAGAGGCCATAGGAGCGGCAGGAGACCAAGCTCCTTTGTATATGCTCATGTCAGTGGCAGACGTAGGTGGGGGAGGG
>JARK01000034.1:57631-69098 GCA_000688135.1 Ancylostoma ceylanicum
GGAGCCAAGCTGTGCGATTGGCCAATGGCGTGAGTTGACGAATCGTCAAACACCCCAGACGTATGTATGGTGTGTATCATTGTGAGGGAAGGAGGGAAAAAGGGGCGTAACCAGGCGACTCTGATTGGCACATGCGGGCCGCCCGTTACGCCCACCTGCTTTGCTCGTACGGCGCTAAGCACAAATAGATCATGTGTTATGGGATTGACGCCGATGGAGTTCAAACAGGTGGGCGTGACGGGCAGCCAAAATGCGCCAATCAGAGTCGCCTGCTTACGCCCCTTTCTCCCTCACGATGATACACATCCACATATGTAAGCCAGATCACGAGATTGAAATTTATTTTATGAGTTCTGGCGTTTGGTAAGGAGTTACATTGAACTCCAAGTCGTAGGCAAGGGATGGGGCCGCGGCGCGGGTACTCTGGTTGTCTGCTGCAGCAAGGCAGAGGGAATGCTGGGCAAAGACAAGGAGGAAAACCGATACGGCGTGATTTCCCGCTGCATCGAGAGGTGCAGCAGACAACCAGAGTGCCCGCTCCGCTGTCCCGCCCCTTGTCTACGACCGTTTGTAGTTCACTATATATGGGTTTCTAAATGGAGACTTTTAGGCCAATTTCAAAAGTTTCCTCCACGTCACGCTTGCTTCGATGCTTTACTTTTTGTGATTAGATTTTGGAGGTGTACAACATGTTTTGGTCACGGAACTAGTGATTAGTTATCCACTCAAGGAAGGACTTCCGGAAAGAAGAACATTCACGGTCGCCTCCAACGGTATCTCGAAATTCCTCAAAAAGGTTACATAAAAACCCCGCTAGCAAGGATATTCTTACTACAACACGTAATCTCGAAAAAGGATGGCGCATTTCAGTTTTGCTGACTCATCCTGTGCTGATTAAACCATGTATCGCATGAATTATTTTCGGGCTGTGAAGCATAGGAAAGAAGGCTTTCTTTTCGCGGTTTCGGTTCCTTTTCGCGCTCTTCCTGTTCTACCACGATTTGCGCGCATCAGTAATTCTATGGAAGTAAGATGTGTAGTACGGGGACAGGATTTCATTTTACGTAATTCAGGAATGACTGTATGTATAATACAAAGCAAAAAATAATAATTGCAATGGCATTAAGATCATGAATGGATGATGAGATGATGAAAATTTTCTTTGAAAAAAGCAATTCAAAGTTGTGTTTGAAAACATCAGAAGTCTATGAAGAATCCAGCATTTGTATCATTTTTTTTTTATTGAAAGACAGGAAGGGCTGGTAGATATGACCATTGCAATGGCCTCTGGACACTGGACTAGATGGTCCGTTGTACATGTAATTGAAGCCACTGATTGACACAGGAATCAGAATAATGCAGAAATTAGTACAATCCTACACGCTCACGTCGCCGTCGTAACAGCCGGTGGAATTCTTCAGTTGAAGGGCATCAGTGGTTTTGCTTGGTAAAGCTCTAGTATCCATCTTTCTATTGGCGCACCTGCGAGTTCTGCTTTTTCCTTCACTCACGAATTTCTATAAGTATTATAACAGATGTAATGCTGATCATTATTATCACGCTGATTCAGGAGTACTACTAGATAGAGTACAGTACCGCTCACCCACTTTATTTCCTCACTTTGCACATTCCAACCGCTAAGCAGTTGTAGTACTCATAAGCCTACTATCAAAAGTATCTCCAATAAGCATTCTATGATAACCAACCACGAAAGCGAACTCATTCCAAACTTCTATTCAGTTATATACATTCCACGATACGGTTGTGAATTCACCGCTGAAGAATATCACTTAAATATCAACGAGACGTTCAAATGCCCTTTTTCCCTTACTGACGAGTGCAGAGAAGGCATATTCAGATGTTTAGAACCCGTATAAGGGTAATGCACGAAACGGATTCTAAACATATTGAATGAAAAAAACTTCGAGGACTTGTAAATACTATAGCACTGCCAGAACTTTTCCTTCTATTACTATCCAAGAACTCAGCTACAGCAGCTCAGAACCCCCAAAGCAAGATGTCTGATCGCGTTTGAAACTTCCTGGAACCAAAGCTTGTTGGCAACTTGCTTTCGCCTTTTCTTGTCGACAAGTCGTCGGTTCACAGGTTGTCTACAACTTGCACAGTGATTGGCTGCTGGCTTTGCAAGTTGTCGACAAACTTTTGGCCGACAACGTGTCTTGTTCTTTTTCTATTCCTCCGTCTAGTGGAAGGAACGAAACGGAGATTAGGTATCTTAGGTTTTAGTTTTTGTTTATTGCCAACAAGAAAGGGCGAAAACAATTTGTCAACAAGGTTTGAATCGAGCAAGTTTCAGATGCACTTACACAACTTGTTTTGTCGGTTCTGAGAGCAACCGCTGACAAAAGAAGTGCCTAATTATTGGGAAAAGGTGCCCGCTTATTTTGTGATTAATGAGCATTCGTTGTGCTAAACGTAGATTGCTATAATAAATCAGGGATATTGGAAATATTTTCTGATTTGTGGCGGTCGTTCAGTAGGCAGCAGTCGCTTATGGGTAGGAACTGCAAATTTTCTAGGAATATCGACCATTCTTTAATTTTTCCTCTTATTTATTTTCTCCTATTTGTTTGTTCATTTATTGAATGCAGTCAAAAATATAAACAATTGGACAGTCCAACTGAACAGCAGCAAATCAAACATTCAAGGTCAAAAAATAACTGTAAACACTACACAGTTACGAAAATTTAGTCTGGTCACACGCTGTTCATTGACAACACTTGGTTTGTGACTATTGAAGCTACTTTCAAATTTTTTCGAAAAGACTTGTGTGGACCACATCTGTTTGTTCACATGCGCTCAAGAAACTGACACGCTTTAAAACCAAAAAAACTGATCTTAACACTACCATGAAGTCGGTGTTTCCATCCAAATGTAGATCATTTGGATCAAAAACACCACGAAATCTCGTCAGAAAAAAAAACGAAGGAACTCGGAAATCCACGTGCCAACCAACTCCTACACTCCCACAACAACCTCTCTATGGGAGCTTTATGTTATGTTTCATTCTGTCCGCGTAGTGAACTCTCACAATCGAAACAGTTGATTATTGGCAAATGGATTTCACACAATAAGTGAAAGTCAACAAAAAATCTGCCAGTAATTCATCCGTCCACAGAGGCCTAATTTCGAACTTTCAACGAGTATTGATTGTCATCCAGTGACTATGACTGTCTAAACATAGTCAACTATTTAATATGGATCTGTTTCATGGGGACTAAATGTTATGTGGCAATTTATTTAGTTACTGAAGGTGTGTACATAGTTAAAGAGTAGAGACAAACATGGTAGGGTCAATTCTGGAAAGAGATACATATCACGAACAGGATCAGCCAACGGACGGCTTTCACAGTTGTTTACCCAGTTATTAAGTGCATCCAAGGAGCTTCACACAAGAAGGGCAAAGGTAAAGGACCTAGCCTAGAGAGTAAGAATACTTCTACAAGTATGAGTTATCGAATCGAACAGTACACTTGTAGCTTTAGTTGCTGAAGTCGTAATTATTTAACTTTTGCTCACAACCTGACACCCCATACTAACCTAATTTAGTTAGTTAAATCTACTCAGTTTTTATCATCACGGCCGCACAAGAAGTCGTTACCCAAAATAAGAAAATAAAGATAGCTTAGCTGCAAGAGCGAGTACTCAAACGTTCATTATACTGCTGCAACATCTGAATAATTGTGTCACTATTCTAAAGTGCTGTATAGGGGTATCAAAAAGTTTTCGACCTAGACGACTTCCGAAAAGTCAACAAGGACGAATTTTCATTCTAATCAAATATAGATCCCTTTGCACTACTCATACACTATTTATACCTCAATTTCAATTTTTAGGCCATTTAGAGAGCTCTCTTTATGATATAAGTCAGGGTAGCTTTCAATGGCCAACCTCAGTTCGTTTTCGTCTTGAATATCATTGCTTGAAAGTGCTGCTTCGAATTTCCGAACAGAAAATTGCTGCTGGGTTTCACGCTCGAGCTAAAGGATGGGTTATTCAATAATTCAAATTCTGGTTCTCATGTGGTAGCAATCGCAATGTTTGATCCGAAAAAGCCCGTGCTGTCCAGAACCCACGAGAATCCCATCAATGTTAGGCTAAGGAGAAATGCCAAAGTTACCGACTGTGTCAACAAGAGAACATTTAAGTTGACATGCTGGCTTGAAAGGTTTTAAGACACGTCACCGAACCCGGAGAGTTGAGGAGGAAATGTTAGAACAGGTCGAGGTCGGAAACTTTTTGGTATCCCTGTACAAAATTTTACACCAAAACGGTTACGTATCCGTTTACGAATAAACAAATGGAAGTCAAACTGGTGAGCATCACCCAACAGATCTTGACAGTTGCATAAACATCTCAAGAAATTTAAGAATGACTAATAGTAGAGAATAGTCAGGGACCCATTATGTAATTAGAGAATGAACTCCTTCTTTGCTCCAAAAAATCCATTGCTTTATGGAAAATCAGCGGCAGCGCAGAATATGCTCTTTTTAGACTTCAGCTCTCACCAAAGCGGGCGCAAAAAGGAATTTTACGCGAGCGTAGAAATTGAAAGGAAGACTCGAACTTATTTTGCATAGAACGGCTCGCTATTGTGTAGTCGTCGCAGCAGGCGACGTTAACACTTCTGAGGCGTCAAAGCGCGCCGGCAAAAAACGCGCGTGCGTCTCCATGCAACGGCCAAACCGTTAGCCTGACCCATTAAACGACGTTCTATGCAGTGAAGCGTGTAAGTACTGGGGGAGTTTCAACTTCGGTCGCAGTTTTGCTTTCGGCGAATGTACAAAGCTGTCCTCACTAAGGAAGACTTACGATTCGAGCGCAGATCACCGAAAATCACATGTACACTTCTTCCTCAGAAGCTTCCAGGTTTTTATGCCTTTTGTGTCATGTCATCGTTTCCTTATTTCTACTTTCCATGAAGTATACCATAGGCCTAACGTGACAACGTTTTGTCTATTTGGTAGCTTTTGGTACTACGTTGCAGGGGGAGACGGGAGGGAGGCGGGGGACAATAACGTGAAAAAAATCGCAGAGAACTGAACATGACAACGGAAAGAAAGGAAAAAATTGGCTGACAAAATCATAGAAAATATTGTGGCAGACATACGTAAGTGGAAAAGATGATTAAAAAAAACTAGAAGCTCGACAAATTCTTAACCACTAGTTTCATTTCCATTCTTCAAAAATTGCTTCTAGATATGGTACTTTACGAATAGATATAGTCACAAAATTTGGACAAATGTACATATGCTTGACCATGAATAACATTTTTTCACAACATTATTTTTTATTGTTTATTTCAAAGCGGACCAATGTCACGTCACCAATGTATATTACGAATAAGAAGAGAGTGTATATATCTGCAGTACAGCAGCATGATACCATGAAGTCCAACATTCTTCCCCACGAAAACCAGGCACCACCAATTTTTCAGCTTCGTCGATCTGTTGGATTGTGAAAGCAAACCAAGTCCTGGATGCACCACTGAGATTACCCAGGGTAAACGTGTTGACGCCCATGTCAGCGATGAGTAAATTTGCGTGGCTTCAACGCGATTACCACAGATGATCTCAATGATGCATGCGTCCCCACCTGAAAACCCTACACAGGTGGTATAAACATCGCAAAACTTCATTTCTTTAGAAAAAATTAACTTCGACAGCGTTAGTATGCTTTGAGAAGTCGTCCATACCATTATAGTAACACTGGCACAGTTACTGAAACCTCAGTATCCGGGGCACAATTTCTACATTATTCTGTTACACTCAAGGAAATTGTTTGAGCGTAATTTAAGAGGCAAACAAAGAACACGTGCTCGTATCAGCTCAAACGTCGGTTTTACTCACGTTTTGTCACTTCTTTATCTAAATATCACGAAAAGTTTAAGTAAACAGTGCCATTCAGAAGGTCAATGACTAAACGCTCGTGCGTAAATACGTCTGCCAGTGCAACATACCAGAAAGGTATTGAATTCAAGTCAAATTGGTGTTGGAGGCATGGTGGTCCCTCAATTTCTAATTGTTATCCATCATGAGTCATGAGCTTCCCTGTGAAGACAAAAGTTCAATCGGGAGGAGAAGGCAGATTTCTGATTTGTATTCCTTGGTTGTATTGATGTTTTTTATCTTTTTCGGAGCACCCTTGAGTGTATTGAAATAAATAAATAAACAAATAAACAAATAGGAATTGTTACTCAAAAATGTGATTTTTTAATAGCAAAAAGAACTGTCACGCCGCCAAAGATAGCGAAGGCTCTTGCATGCCTATTATAAAGACACGTGGCGTTTCAGCTGCTGATACTGCATACAATTAATGCTTCAAGTTTGTCTAGCAGAAGATGTTCAAGAGAACTGTGGGCAATCAGGCTGAAAAGCAGAATATTACTTCAAACGTAAAAATTTCCTCTCTTTTGATCCTTGTGATAGAATGCCGGCTACATTCACACATCTGGCTTGTGACAGTAATTAAAGCCGATTCTATGCAAAGACAGCAAGGCTCATTTTTCCTTTCTGTGAGATTTGGGCAGGGATGTGTCATGGAGGTTACCCAGGGTAAACGTGTTGACCCCCTTGTATGTAAGCAATGGGTAAAATTGTGTTGCCTTAACACGCTTACCCTGGGTAACCCCAATGATCACACGGCTTCTGATATACTGGAAGCCGCACTATCGTGGATCCACTTGAGTCACCAAGAAGATCGATTGGACAGATGTGGGTAGAAACCAAGAGGATCGGTTGTAGATAGAAACGGCTGACACCAATGGAATGTGATGAAACGTGTGGATGCGCAGACAGTCAGAGCACCTCCATCGGCACAGCTCGTGTGGCTAGACGTGCAAACTGGTTACTTCGCTAGACCCTCCCGAAGATGTTTGTGCATCCTGCAAAACAACTTTTTTCTACAATTACCAACATCAACAGTGAATCTGCACCTCAAGCGATCGATGCATATCCTTTCCATTATCCTTATCTCACTTTCATGGCTAGCTCTTTTTCATTCACTTTGAACTGCCGGGCACTGTTCATTAGTGACCTCATCCAGTGGTGATGAATAGTCAGGCTCCATAACCTGGATTCATAATGTAGAGATGATTGGCGTATTCCGTGTCCGTGAATGCACCACATATCATGATTTTGATACTCGACGGGAGGTGCGATCATAAATTTCAGCGTAGGACTGGAAGTCGTCCGCTAAATCACTTTCAATTTATTGCCGATCATTCTTATCAAAGGAGGGCAAAACTTCTTTTGAATGACGTCCAAAAAAACTTTCTTCCGCTAGTCTTCTCTATCTATTATATCATTGTCTTCAGCATAAATCGCAAAGAGGATTTGTGAAACCAGCGCAGTGGAATTCCATGCCTCAATTCGGCCATACTTCAAGCAGTTTTCATTTATGTGTAGTGCTATTATTCAGCAGTGAACATAACGGCACTGGCAGCTAATTTTGTTCTGACATGCAGTTCTTGAAAGCTGAATTGCTAGACTTGCAACCGGGTGAACCAGACTTCCATAATTTTGCGGGTAATCCACGTCGACATCGACCTTGGAATATTAGAAACGGCCTTGAGGGAATAAGCTTCAACAAGCGTGTTGCTGGTTTTGCTTTTTGAAACGAGCAAACCTCTCGAATTGTACCGGAAAACCTGTTTTAAAGCCACATAAAAACTAGTTTTAGACAGCCGTGAGCAGCTTTTTAAGCAGAGTAAACATAGGTTTGAGGAGGATGAGGAAGCTCCCACGTTATGCTCGCTCTGGTAGCGTCTTGGAACGTGGGTAAGATTAGCTAGTTCATCCTTTTTGCCTAATTCTCCTTTGATTGGTTGTAATCGCCGGAAGTGAACATGGCGCTCTCAGAGGAGGGCGTTGATCGATCTGCTCATGGGAAGGTCTTCGAAGGAAGCAAGTCGTGGAATGGTATCTCCGCTGAACATTCACAGCGCTTGATTTGAATAGGAGGATGGGTGCGTGGGAACAAGCACATCTTCGTCGGCCAACAGTTCGGACTCGTTTCGTGCTTTAGTGCCAATGTGCGGCAGCACCATGGGACTTTCCAAAGCAAGGAAAGTCGCCGGATGTGATGGACTGACTGGCACAAGTTGGTGAGCTCAGATCATCTCTAACAGCTCCATTTTACCAGCTCAGAGTCGTTTCGCATTTGAAAGCAAATGAAAACATCGAGACATCTGGTGTGACATTTTCTAGCGCTTCCTCAGACACTCGTGGGGGTGGAATGCAGGTGGAAATGGGTCCACCCCCAGATGTACCTGGGGGTGGACCCAAAATCGCGGGGCACCTACCCCCGACAATCGAAAGACGTTCCCCCACGTGCCCTCGCAGTTGTCCCCCGAGCGCATTATTGGGTTCTGGCGGATGGGGGGACGACCGGGTTATGGGCAGCACGCTCTGCTCTTCTTGGACGTCCAGATACGCTCCCCCAACTCAAAAAGTGGGCGGAGCGATGGGGGTCCTACCTGCCCATCACCCCCACGAATGTCTGAGTCATTCGCGAGAACTGTTCTGAAATAGCTGTTTCTAAAATGTTTCTGGCAGTAGTTGGGTTAAAGAAACCTAATCATATATTTCGTGTCGTAAATTAAATGTACAGGATGGCGCATAATTACTGTCCCACTATAAAGAGGGCTCAGAAAAAGCATCAAAGCACATCTGCGGACGACCTCTAGAGGAAATGTTCACTATCTTATGACAAAATAAAATACGTTGGTGTCATTCGATGTCTTTCCCTTTGATGTGGATCACATCTCTCAGACGCTTGAGATGTTCCACCACGGTGGGCCGTTCGTGATTTTGCTGTATTTCCATCCTAACTTTCGTTAATGACGTTAACAGAGATCGAAATTTGGCCTGTCCTTTCAGACAGCTCTAACCTCCGGGCATATCAAAAACCGAGAAGTCGAGAACGATTCAGTTAGCCGGAATGGCCGACCACACGAAGGCAATGGTGAAGCCAAATCCGACTTTGTAGCATGTGGAAGCAGCTAAACAATAGGTTCATCACTGTTCACGATCTTGGGGATTTTTACATCCATTTCTACGAAAATAGCGGGAATTCGCCCTTTGAGCGGAAATCGGTTCTGGTTCCGAAAGAAAGTTCGGCGAGATAACCGCACTTGGTGCTTCAGAACCGCCATGGCTTCCTTCATGCAACCTATGATTTTGGGGTTTGCAGATCTGGCCAGTCGCGAGCAGCTCCTCGCAGATGGAGGAGGGCGTCACGCGCGGACCACAATGGGGTTTTACCTCGAGTTTCCGAGGGTTGTGATCTGCGCCAGGAGGAAGAGGAAAGAGCATGGAACAAGGCTACTGGCTTTGGTTACCTTAGATGTTATTGATTTAGAGGTAGTTGCAGAATATTGTCTCATATGTTCTTCGTGTGTCTTTGATTGTGGGACAGTAATTATGCGCCACCCTCTAAGACTCTGAGGGTTTGCTTTGGATTATTATAACTCGGCTACGAAGAAGCTTTATGAATGGTGTTAGTAGTCTTGGGCCTGGATTCATCATTGATATTACCGTCAATGAAAACATGTTTACGCCCGTGCTAACGATGGATAAATCTGGGGGCGTTAACACTTTTACCCCGGGTAACCTCAATGATGCATGAGGCCCTTGTATAGAGTATGCCTTAGCCTTTCTTTCAGCTTCTGAAATGAAAGCATCAGAGATGGAACTGGCCTCTTTATTTATCTACTTATTATTTATGATTGGTCGAAAATAAACTATAGGTACCATAAGAAGCAACAATTCTACAAAGAACAAATAACCGATGCGCTCATGCTTGCGCTCAAATGGAAGGAAATTCTCGAAGCGCCCTTTACCATGGTCTAATAGACGAAATACGCTTCGGAAGCCTGATGAAGCGACTTTCTAAGCGCATCCCGGGCGAGTTCAACGGAAGCTCGTTTCTCTGGTACAAGCCCGGAAGATTGCTTAGAGCAAAAGTGCCCGAAGAGAAATGCAAATTGAAACGTTTGTTTTGGGCAAAACTAAAAGTTTTTTTTTCACTCTAACCATGCAGAACGACCTTAGCAGCCTCCACCGATTAACATATTCACGACAATGCAGGTTTTGCGTTTCTGAACCAAAGCCAATTTGTGCCTATTTTTTCGCACATGGCGCGGTCCAAGGGGCATTTCTGATACGCTGATAACGAATATGAAGTTTGTTTCACACGATGAAGCTTCCAGGCCGCGCTAGGGCGTCCATACTGTGTTTAGAAACTGTGTTTACAGTATGTCTACAGTAACCATATAAAATGTCTTCCGGTATAAAGGAGATGTATTTTTCGTGTTCAGCATATCAAATACCACTACTGTGCAAACTTTCACTAGATTATGAGGGAAAATACATCTGCAAAAACCACAGTGCGCGTACGGTATCCCTATATTACATGCGTTACGGTAACAAAATGGATATCATATTCGTATGCAGTGTGTGAAGTAACCTCTATACGCAAAATCTGAGGTAATTCTACTGAAGAAAAAGGGTTGAGGCAAGTACGACCCACCGTAGGGTCGTATCACTATAGAGTAAAATTCATCTGTTTGTGTGTTTGTTGGTTATCGCTTATATCTCACGATCCAACCGACAAACACACATGAAACCTATACCGTTCGACTCAGAATTGTGCCCGCAGTGCAAAAAATCATAGCCATCTGCGCAAAGCGCAGCTTCGCCTCGCTTCGCGTGGATGGCAATGTTTTTTTGCACTGAGGGGAACAATTCTAATCCGAATGGTATAGCTTTCATGTGCAAATGGCTATGAATCGTATCACAGAAGA
Source organism: Ancylostoma ceylanicum (assembly GCA_000688135.1). Lineage (NCBI taxonomy): Eukaryota > Metazoa > Nematoda > Chromadorea > Rhabditida > Ancylostomatidae > Ancylostoma > Ancylostoma ceylanicum. The sequence goes on from JARK01000034.1 coordinate 68,457, forward strand.
AAAGTGGAAGTTGCTATCAGTGGTGAAATTCTCAGGTTTCTATCTGTGATCAGTCGAGTGTTTTCGAGGGGATTAAATGGGAAACTGAAGTTTATATGTAAAAGCGATTACCAGCACGCAATTTGATCAACTCCCTACAAGTGCTCCGACTCGCCTTCGTTGAGTCTCGCAACCCTCGGCTTCATCCGCTTTCGTTGAAAACTAAGGGTACGTCAGTACCGAAGTCCCGCGAAGCGGGCAAGTGCGAGACTCGCCGGAGGCGAGTCGGAGCACTTGTTGTCCATTATGGGTTGATGGAAGGAGAAATCGAAACGAAAAAACGAGCGCGGAGAGTTGGGAGGATGAATATATTACATGAAAAAGGAAAAATTAAGGATTCTGAAAATGTTTTCAGCCCGAGAGCAGGATATTTCAACGAATTTTGCTTGTTGTTTTTTTTTTGTTCTGTAAAGTTTTCTTTGGTTGAAAAGTTTGTTTTCTTTGCACAAGTCGGTGCCCTCATTCACTATCGAATTTTTCGAGGCGATCAGCCAAATGTCTCCGAGACGTGCAAAATCTGAAAATTACAGGATCAAAGCAGGGTCAAGCGTCCAGTGGGAATTTCCCATGAGGGGGTCGTATGGGAGGGGGTGGGAAGAGGGG
>JARK01000034.1:80284-96717 GCA_000688135.1 Ancylostoma ceylanicum
TATATATATATATATATATATATATATATATATATACAGTGGCGGCCACATATTTAGCACGCTGCCAATTTTGGGCGATCAACTGATGAAAATATGAAATTTGTATCTCAGGATTGTAATGAGCTATCAGGACAATACTCGAGAATCTGATAAGGCATCGTATTCGCCTTCCCGCCTCAACTTTGTTGCTCCGGGAAATGCTTCTGGATGCGATTGCACGCATTTAGAGCTAAAAATGCGGTTCTTTTGGAAATGTTTCAGTTTCTCTCCTAGATGACTTTATTGGATCTGGGTAAAATGTGATTTTATACTCGATATAATTGGGTGTTTTGCTACAGTAGTTTCGATGAGTAGTTTCTCACCTCAGGGGAGATCGAAAATAATCAACATGAGTGAAAAAATGGTGAAAAAAGGATTCGCGGCGATTACAAGGATTAACCAGGCATTTCCAGCCGCGGATTTTTCCCCGATTTGTGTTGCCAACAGACAATCAGATACTAAAAGGACGATTCCGAGGCTTGCTTTATCAGCAAGATTCATAAAAATGAAATTTTTGACGAAATTGACAAGTTTGTTTCTGTCTCTGGCTCCAGCCGGTGCGTGGAGTCCGGTGAAAGCATTTATAGGGAAATGTTGAAGGGAAACATGCTCAATCTGAATCACCACTTCATTTCCTTCCATAGCGAGATACACGAATTTTACACAGAATTCAGCAAAACCGACGAAAGTGAACATTTATTTTTTAAATCCAGTTTGAACGGACTCCGTGCCCATGGTAAGCAACAGGAAGGAAGCCCTCATAGTGCCTCAACACATACTCGAACTTCGTTTTGATTGCTTATTATAAGGCTGAGAAATGCAAAATATTCTNGTGAACATTTATTTTTTAAATCCAGTTTGAACGGACTCCGTGCCCATGGTAAGCAACAGGAAGGAAGCCCTCATAGTGCCTCAACACATACTCGAACTTCGTTTTGATTGCTTATTATAAGGCTGAGAAATGCAAAATATTCTGTCGGCCAAAATCGTAGGTGTGCTAAATATGTGGCCGCCACTGTATATATAATACTTTTGCTTGTTTCAATGTGGTATCCAATGGACTCCGAAATGGCAGCAATGAACGCGGATAGAGCAGCGTCAACAGTGGATGTACTAGAACATGATTACTTTGAAGGTGCTATTTGACTCTCATGAGAACCATATGGTCGAATTCAGGTAGTATTCCATTTCGGCAATGCGACACAGCTAATCGAGACGAACATGGCCTGCGGCTGACTGTAGAGAAAAAACAAGCAGATCGTAAATTTCCAGGAGGCTGAATGTCCTATTGACGCTACCGTACCACGCGCATGCTGTTTCTGGCACCCTGACTCCACAATGGCCGCCCATTATGAGTGAATTTGAGGAACGCAGCCTAGCGGAGATCTTGCCCACCGAATGGACAACTCCGCGAATTATGGAATCATTCACTGGATTGTGGACCATTTTGTCCTTTATTCTTTATGGAGCGCTCAACACAGATTACGTTAAAAGCACTCACACAAGGATTCGCCACGCATTTGGTTGGCACTATTAGCTCCTGCGAAAACCTGAAAATCCCAAACATATTTCTTTCAGCACTTTTAACACTCAGGACGAGAGAGAACGATTCGCTACTGCAAGACCGAACTCACGATGACAAAGTCGCCTTGCTTTGATGGAGCTTGAATCCAAGATATGAGAGACCCGATGAGCATATAGCAAAGCGAGATTACTACAGGAAATCAACTTTCGCGAAGTGATTGAAGAAGTCAGTGGAGCCACTGCATCGCGCCAATGTACGTCGATAACATTGTACGCTTTCTTGCTGTCACGTTATATGTACAGTGTGGTCCGAATGAAGTGTGACGGAGTATAAACTATCCACTTTCCTGGAGGATGTGGTGATCCCTTGAACTAAAGAAAAATTACGTTCCCTCAAGATTGAGCACCGGTCCATACCGCAGAGAAAAACGCGGGAACGGTGTGTGACCCGATTTCTGGACGAAGGTTGCTTGGCCGTGAAGCGCGCTCGATCTCAATCTTTTGAATTTTGCTGTACGATGAATCTTGGAGCAAAAAGCCTGCTCTTTTAGGTACAAGTCACTGGACTCGCTGAAAAGAGTTCTGGTGAAGGCATGGGATGGAAGAAATGGTCGCGCGCGTCTTCCAGAATTTCCTTAAGGGATTATACACTTGTTATGCAGAATTCTTGTGTCTATTGAATTTCTTATTTAGAATAATCGGGGCAAAGTAGTGAGAAGTTTTTTGCATCACACCTCATGTGGACCACTCTGTACAGATTTTTTGAACACTGTTGTCATTCTTCTCTGAATAACTAAGTTTTTCTGCAAAACTTTCTTCATCATGATAATAGCGTTGATTTGAAGGCGTTTGCAAAGGGAATTTCTAATAGTACGTGCCTAGAAATAAATGGAAGTACATTTAAATGATGTATTCGGCATCAGTCTTGTAAACGCTCTCATTTACCATGTCGCACTTTTGGAAAGTTTTTCCCCTTAGTTTGACAACATTTGAGATTGTAAATTAGTATCACGAGCTCTGTTCCATTCCCTCCTTCCTTTTGGAGCGATAGCATCACCAAAGAAGTTTGTCTCCAATTCTTCCACCTTTCTTATAATCACTATAGAGTAAAACTCATCTGTTTGTGTATTTGTTGGTCGCTTATATCTCACGATCGAACCAACAAACACACATGAAACCTATACCGTTCGACTCAGAATTGTGCCCCGCAGTGCAACGTCAGGGTCTTTTGCCGCTTTTTCCACTCGGTTTTACCGATTTTTGGCCCCCTATCCCCATCACTATAGAGTAAAACTCATTTGTTTGTGTGTTTGTTGGTAATCGCTTATATCTCACGATCCAACCAACAAACACACATGAAACCCATACCGTTCGACTCAGAATTGTGCTCCGCAGTGCAAAAAATCATTGTGAGCTTATTGTGATCTACGCGAAGCGCAGCTTCGCCGTGCTTCGCGTAGATAGGGCCGGGTATAGGGCCTTTCATATATTTGCCGCGGCAACGGCGGCGTCACCACGGCAGAAGTGGGTGCGTGATAAAAATTGTTGCTGGGCGGCAAAATACCCCCATGACTAATCATTGCCGCATGTCGCTGGACGACGTCGCCGGCCTATGCTTAACCATGGGCGACTGCCGCCAAGCAAAAGTGTGAAACCCCTTTATTTCGGCGCCAGAGAGCGTATGAAAACCAGACATTTTTGTTGTGCTTGACCTTGTAATCAAAGAAGTTGAAGGATAGGTACCTTCCAGTGGCGGACGCAGGGGCGCCCCCCCCCCTCCCGAGAATGGGTCGCCAAATTTTTGAAATTACTTTACAATACATATAAAAATCTTGTATTAGTTTATTTTTATTTGTTTACTTTTATTATTAGCTTTTAAACATTGATTATTTACTATTTATTATTAAAGCTGATATTTTTATTAATTCTATTTTCAGTCTGGGTCCCCAAAACGGCGGAGACCCCAATTTTTTTCTCACGCCCCCCCCCTCCCACCCACTTTCTGCGTCCGCGATTGGTACCTTCCTTCCACACTGGCATAGAAAATCCTACCTTACACTCTTGGGTTTGAAAATTACTAGCGTGAAGTATTGTGCTGAGAAAAGGATGTGAGAGCTTCTTCCAAATTTGCTACCTTTGCGCTGAGCTCAATGGGTCTACAAGTGATGTGTCTGATAAGTTAAACAAACCGTCACAAAATAGCGCGTGGACCAGCAATAACCCAGTGTGATGACAGTAATTTTAGAACCACGTTATCTCAAAAACAGATTGCATCATTCTCATTAAGTGAATCTATTTTTGAAGTTAAAAATTCTGCTGGCCAGGAGAGGAGCGGAGCAGATCCCGGGCTATGTGCTATGAAGTAATGACGTGTCTAGGGAACGCGTATCCAAACGAAGAAGTTGGCAAAAGCAGAGCAACAACTACAGTTTGTTCCTGTGGACACCACTCACAATGACATAAAAAGGGAGAGCTGAAATTAAGTGCAAATTACCCAGCTAGCGAAAATAAATGCGAAGATTCGCAGAGAAAAACATCAAGTGTGCGAAGAGCGGCGAAGCTGTTTGAGCCATACTTTGAAGATGGTGTTTCGTAAAATGCTGGATTTTCAAAGGGGACTTCGTTTTGATTTTGGCTCGGGGAAGACCTCGTGCTGGGGTCTGAGTCTGGTATGCAGCCACATTATTCATTACAAACCACAGTACTTGGAACAGGATTGGGTCACTTGCTTAACTGTGAGATTTTCCTCACTTCCTTTAATTAGTTACTATACATTTCGCGAAGATTAGACACTCGAGTGAATAGGGGGTGTGACTTGGTCTGGCAGCGTCGGATCTCACAGAAACCCTATGAGTAGTTTTTGCCATTTTCAGCCACATATTTGTGAGTTTTAGTAAGAAAACATGAGAATGATTCCAGGTTGGACGAATGTTGCCTTCTTCGATTGCCACCTAGCGAGGCCATCGAAACAGCATGTGAATAGTTTTAAGTGTATTTTCAAAGTAGGACTACAGTGGGTCCTTCTGAGCCAATTTTGAGTGTACCACCGCCGGCAATGAGTGGCTGGAAGACAGAGATAGGCAATCCTGGGTGCACGACGAGGGAGCAGGAGTGGTGCACTATGTGAACTCAGTGTGATCCAAAGATGCCTCATAAATTACCGAAGTTTCGCAATTTGATTGCGCGTCAAATAGATTTCTTGAAACCTGAAGTTATGTTGTGCATGCGAATTGTGCGAAAAGATAAAAAGAAAGGTTTGAAGACCAAAGTTGGTGTGGTGAGCTCAAGAATGGAGCACTAGGTTTGTTTTAGGTGTTGATCAGAATGGTACAAGATGGAAAATTCCAGTCTGCGGAAAAGCCAGGAGTGGGAAAGTTGGGGGCTATCCTATAATTACGAAACGCACTGTAGATGGAAGCCGTATGATATTAGGACTGCAGTGAATACGTAGGCATCATCTTCAAGTTCACCATTCATGTATGCTTACGTGTAATGTGAAATGACAACATTTTCCACATAATTTCACGATTCATTCTTACAGAAAAGGAAATAGCAAAACGGTGAAAGCGAGAAGGCATAGTATCAGAAAATCGTGTCGGGACCTGAATGCGAGCTCAGCCTTGTCCTTCAATGGGTTCACAAGAATTCCTGCGCTAACATGTACGGACGCGTTAGCTCACACTACGTTCCTATGCAGCATTTGCAAACGATTATGGCAGTTTTGTTATACATAATTCCGTCTTCATATGCGCTATTCATGCGCATATTGTACTTTTTTTCGAGAATCGCATGAACCTCATCAAATTTGACTTGAGGACTTCCTGCGAAGATTTTCTAGAGAAAGATACTCGATGGCCATTTGGAAACCGATTACTTTCTTTAGAACACTACAGCCGATGTACTGGAGATTCTCAACGATCCATTTTTGCGGCAAAGGAAAACAAGAAGAAGAAGATGTTTTAGTGTATGAGTGTCGAAAGCCGTAATTGCTGTTATATATGACCGCTCCAAAACACCTGATAGCGGATAAGAAAACAAAATTGTACGACTGAATTGATGTCGTTGGCGAGAAGAACAGGAGAAAAGATCCCATCACCTGGAACCAATTTCAGTGAAATTAATACGATTTACAGCAACATAAGTTATGTAAATACATGTATAACCAATATGAAGACGAATTGTACGGGAAAACTGGTGCAGTCGATTGCAAACTGTTCAGAAACAATATGAAATGTTCAGTCAGTGGGTCAGCGGGCAGTCATGCTGTACTATCTGTTTCAAAAATGAGAGCAATTCAATGTTTTGTCTGTAGCTAGACAAGGCACGTCAAATCTTGAAAATTCAGCGCTGTCAGTAACTGGAAACGTGCCAAAACATGTCGCACCTATAACAACTGGCGAGACCTACCTCACCTTGGAAGCCTGCCAAGTGGCAAGGCTCAATTAGACTTGTTGACAATGTATTTACAGGATACTGTGCAAAGAGACGAGGGTTTGCAGGAGATTGGTAAACTAAGCGATGAGGGGTAGGAGATTGAACATTTAGGCGACGAGGGGTAGGAGTCTGAACAACTAGGCGATGAGGAGTGGGAGATTGGGCAACAATATTATGATTAGATGGGGTTTGAACAACTAGACGGTGAGGGGTGGGAGATTGGGCGACAAGATTATGATTAAGTGGGGTTTGAACAACTAGGCGATGAAGCGCTGGGGATTGAACAAGAATGCGGCGAGGCATTTGGGTTTGAGCAACACTGGGATGAGATTGAAGAACGAAACGCTGTGGTGCTGGAGAGGGAGTATTGAGCCTGAGAGGTTCTTGTACAAGTAAACGCGAAGGAGCGGGCGATTGAACAAGTACTTGTGAAGGGACGTAATTTTGAGCTACGAAATTATTCGCTGCATGGGATGGTGCAGGGCGTGGCAGTATTGGTCTAAGTGACGAATTTGGTGATTGAGAAGGTGCTTGAACAACGAAGTACCTCCTAGGAGAACTATGTGAGAAGTTATGGGATGACATATTTAAGATACAAATCAAACAACAAAGCAAACTCGTAAAGACGTAAGGAGATAATGATAACATGGTCTCTCCTTTATACTCCCCTGAATTGCCTTAGGCTTTGTTTTATCAACTTCACGCCACCTTCTAATACTTGCATCAAGGCTTCACACCTACTGATAAGGTCACTCATAGTACTTCACACTTGTTGAAGAGGTCAAGAACATCACTTATAAGAGAGGTAGAGCGTATTCGAAGCATCTTCTTCTTTCGTTGTAAGTCACTTACGCCTCCTATACTTAATCTTACTAGGTTCTTCAACTTCTTAAGTAAATACTAGTAAGTCTACACGTGCTATTACTTTTAAAACAGCTGAATTGCAACAAAATCCAAAATCCTTCATTATTCGATACTGCTGGAATATCTAGCTGTCCACGCAGGGTTCATTAAGCACAAATCCATGACTACCTGCGTGGTACTGCCAGAAACAATCCAGACAAGTACAAAGTGAATAGTAGATGAAATGTGCCGAACACAGAAGAGTAGGTAGTCTTACAGGTGAAGTGAATAGGGTATAAGGGAGCCATAGCAGAAGTAAGGGGAGGGACAGATCGGTAGTGAATAACGAATACAGCAGAAGTCCGAGTACTTGCTTCTCCAGATTGGCTTGCATAGGAACAGCATAGTAGAATATCTTGAATAGGGAATACGGGAACCGGAGCAGAAGTAGGGAAACAGATCAGTACTGAATAACTAGTGAGAACGCAGGAATAGCATAGTAGAACACTGAAATGGAGAAAGATTACGCAAGCAGATTTTCGAAAATCAGACATGCGGCGTGGCTCGTACGAAACTCGCCGCGCCGCGGCATATACAGTGTGTTTCATAATTATAGGACACCCCCCGAATTTCCCACTCTCGGCTTTTCCACTGATCAAGGAATTTACTTTCCAGTACCATTGTGATCAGCCCCTAAAATAACCTTGGTACCCGATTTTTGAGCTCACAGCAGCAACTTTGATTTTTTAAAACTTTATTTTTCTCTTTCCGCACTCTTCGCGGTCATGACACACCTTCAGATTCTAACAAGTTTATTTGCCGCACAATCGAATTCACGGAATTTCGATAATCTATGGAGCATCTCTAGACCATCTCTAGACCACACTGATTTCATGCAGCCCGCTACTCCTCCTCCTTAGAGGGAATCTGAGGACATGTGCGTCGATAGCCATCCAACATGAAAAACTGCCTATCTCAATTTCTCAGTCGCTCATTGCTGACGGAGGTGCATTCAGAATTGGCTGGCAAGGATCCACAGTAGTCCTACTTCAGAAATACAGTCGGCACTATTCACAGGCTGCTCCGTTGGCTTTGCTGGGTGGCGATCCAAGTAGGCAACACCTGCCCGACATCGAGGCTTTCCCATATTTTCTTACTAAAACCCATCAATCGGTGGCTCAAAATGACGATGATTGCTCGCTGGCATTTTCTGATGTCTGGCGCTGTCAGACCATGTTCCAGCCTCTTACTGGCCAGGTCTGCTTTCGCCGGTGAGTGAACCCAGAAACGTGACAGCAACCTCGAAAAAATTACTTTCCCTTAAGGTCTTGACTGTCTTCCGTTATCACGTCAATGACTCTCCGATTTACCTCAGTTTCAAAGTCTAGTATATAGCCACCTCATTCAAGACCAGTCACAGTACTTGGAACAGGATTTGGTTACTTTATCAACTGTGACATTTTGCTCCCTATATGTCATCAGTTGCTGTCTATTTCGCGCAGAGCAGACACTTGAGCAAGCAGAGAACGGTGTCTGGTCTGGCAGTGTCGGACCTCAGAAAACTCCTATGAGTGATATCCGTCATTTTGAATCTCGGTTTAAGTAAAGAAATATGGGAAAACGATGTCCGGCAAGTGTTGCCTACTTGGATCACCACTTAGCAAAGCCAACGGAGCAGCCTGTGATTAGTGCCAACTGTATTTCTGAAGTAGGTTTAAAGAAGAAAAACAAGCCAGTTCATCTTCGCAGTCGTCTCCGAAAGTGCCTACCCTGCAACATCCAGGATTAAATCAACAAGCCATTCTGCTCAACAGATGGATACGAGATCTGAATCGCATCGAGAACGCCCAATCGGAAGAGGATAGGAAGAATCTCACAGAAGAGTTGAGGAAGAATCTTAAACGAAGGCTTGCGACAGTAGTCGGAGCAGATTCTGACCCATCGATCTTTAAACTTGCGGATGCGTATGAAAAAGTAGAAAGTTCGATTGATCAGTCCGACGACTTTGGACGAGCAGTAGCCGACCACCTAAAGAAATCAGTAAACTTGTCCAGCGGTACGCAGAGAAAGAGGAAGCGCGGCGAACATCCCTTTCGATACAGCGGATATCACGAGGGGACCGGGATATCCGCGGGTTCTCCATATCAGCTCCCCCAGTACCAAATCCCTGTGCACGCGCCAGCCTCCTTCCCAGGACCATCTTTCGCTTCGACAGGATACCCAAGCAATCCTTTCTACCAGTTCCCGCCAGTCCGAGGCGCCACTAGAAGCTACCCACAAAGGCCCTGCTTTAACTGCGGGCAATATGGGCACATTGCAGCAGTATGCGGAATTCCAAAGAAACCCTCAAGTTCTAACTGGTGAGTTCGTCGCAGGAATGATCAAAAAACATAAAGAATTCTGGCTTTCGCTGAAATTATCTAACTTAGTGCAAGAGTGGGTTTGTGAAGGATTCAAAGTGAACTTTTTAGACGGTGAACCTATCCAGCACATCATTCCCAAAAACCGCACATCAGCCTTGCAAGAGAAAGCCTTCGTCGAAAAAGAGATTCAAACCATGATGCAGTCAGGGGCCGTGATACTCAGCAAAAGTAAACCTTCCATCGTTTCGCCCCTCTCTGTCGTCATAGGTAAGAAAAAACGCCTTATACTGGACTTGTCATGGTTTAACAGTTTTGTAGTTAAAGAGAGAGTCAAGTACGAGGACATTTCTAAAGGCATCCATCTTCTCAGAACTGCCAAGTTTTTAGCCACTTTTGATTTCAAATCAGGCTATCATAACGTGTCTATACATCCGCATCATCAAAAGTTCTTTGGATTTTACTGGAATCACAAGTACTATGAGTTCACCGTAATGCCTTTTGGATTCACATCTGCCCCTTTCATTTTTACAAAACTTTTCAAACCACTGTTAGCCAGATGGAGAAGCCTCGGTATCAATATGTGTCTTTATTTAGACGACGGATGCGGAGAGTCCGCAGGAGAAGTGAACAACTCGATTGACATCATACAGAAAGATCTGCAGAGTGCAGGTGTGTTACTAGCCTTAGAGAAAAGTCACTTGAAAGCCTCAGTTTCGGGAACCTGGTTGGGGTTCGATATAGATCTAGAGCGTAGGATTTTAGCTATTTCTGTTTCTAGAATAGAGAAAGCCGTGCGACGGCTAACAAGCTTGAGGAGCTTGAAGAATCCCTCTCTGCGAGAGAGGTTGAAGTGCACCGGCACGATAGTATCAATGTGGTTCATTATAGGTTCTGAGGCACTCCTACACACAAGGGCCCTAAACGCGAAACCAGCAAATGCAATGATGTCCTTAGATCGGCATGTCCCCATAGATCGAGATGAAAGAGAAGAGATCGATTATTGGATCGAAAGATTCGAGAAAGGTAGGATATTTGTCAGCATAGACGAACCGGTTCAGCCACCAACTTTCATATTGGCTACAGACGCTTCCGATTTTGGCCTAGGCGCTGTTCTTTATCGAGAAGAAAAAGTAGGAGAAACTTCTGCCCACATTCCTTCTCAGTTTACTGGAGAATCCAGTGCATGCAGGGAGTTACTAGCAGTGAAGATGGCCATAGAAACTTGGAAGTCAGAACTGAGCGGTTACGTTGTAGAACTGCGTGTGGACAATCAAGCCGTTGCGAGTATTCTTGAAAAAGGCAGCAATGTCCCTTTACTCCATAGCATCTGCCACGTTATATTAGATGTCTCTTTGAAGAACAACATTAAACTGCTAGTTCGTTGGGTCCCCAGACAACTTAATGTGGAAGCGGACAGGCTCAGTAGAGAACTCGATTTTGACGATTGGGGTATTAATGAAAGCACATTCGCATTTTGTTGTAATTTGTGGGGTCCAATTACATTGGACATTTTTGCCTCACCCCATAACAAGAAGACTGAGTTCTTTATAGGTAGATTCAAGTCCGCGGATCCATACCAACTTGCGGTTGATGCGCTAAAGATTGAAAACATCAAGTTTTGGAGGGAAGGGATTTTATGGGTAATTCCCCCTCCCAATTTAGTACATGCAGCTTTCCATATGTTGAGATTATGCCGAGGTAGAGCCGTTTTAGGTTTCCCCTACTGGCCTACTCACATTGCATTCTCCGCCTTTAAAAAGGTAGGTGGAGACTGGAGAGAAGAGATACGCGACGGTATTCTTTTTCCAACAGGCGCTAAAATTCTCTCGCCCCCTTCCATCCCTGCTGCCGCATTCCCTTCGGAATTCACATCCTTTCCTTTCGTTTTCTTATTTGTGGACTGCTCCAGCAATCCTAGACCACGGCGGCTTCTAAATTTTTGCTGACCCTCGGCTTTACACTTCTAGCGATAAAGCCCTTACGCCCGTTCATGTGTTCCTCTTTGGCTTGAGGAGTGAAAACGGTGTTTATGACGACTCGCCCGGCTATGCCGGGCGTGGAGACATAAAGAGCCGTTTTCACGACGCAAGCAAAGAGGACACGCCCCCCTGTGGACGAGTTTTCCATGGCATTCGTGGTGGGATATTAGCTGAGTATTCGACGATAGAGCTACCAGAGTAGACAAACGAGAAAGGATCATTCTAGGCTGTTGCCGCACAATTACGCGCCTTTTTTTATGTTTGGAGACTAACAGAAAACTCATGGCATAAGCAGCATCAGCAATTTTACAGGTCCTCAAAATAGAGAGGAACTCATCAAAAGTCTGGCCGCCGAAGCCCTGAAAATGGACGAGACCTGCGGACCCAACATTCGTCGTTTGCTGGAGGGAGCGAGAGCACCGGGTACTGTGAAAGCCTATAAAACAGCTCTGGAAGCATTTCGAAAGTGGCAAGCCGCGGGACCGGAGGAGAGAAAAAGGGATGAATTAACGAGTGCGGCCATTTTTGTAGCAAAACGAAGCGTTAGTGTTAAGGCTTCTTCTCTAGCTACGTTCGTTTCAGCCCTCGCTTACGAAAGATTGGGTAGAAAACCGGAAGAAGCGTCCAAATGGGCCGTCTTAGATGAAATGGTTCGAGCCCGGAGAAAGAGCGACGGGGAGCGGGCACGACAATTCGCTAAGGAGCATGAAATCAACGCTCTTCTATCTGCCTTACCTCGGTTTTCATGGCCGCAGTGGCGAAAAGACAGAGCACATGTCCTTCTGGTTCTCTTATTCTATGGCCTTTTACGTATTTCCGAAGCGGTATCGCTGGAAGGAGAAGATTTCACAATGGAAAGTGGCTATTGGATGGTTCGAATTAGAGTGGGTGCACCTCAGCTTAATGCAACTGTCTTTTAGGAACCACCAAATCTATTTTCAGAGATCGAAGACGGATCAGGATGGCCAAGGATCCAACGTTTTCATCGGCCGCGAGCCGACATTCGACGAAGCCTTGGCTAGATGCCAACATCGCCAAGTGCATGGTTTCCTTTTGGCATCGACAGACGGAAGGAAATGGTCTTCCAACGCGGCTGCATCTGAAGTTAAGAGGATTTGTGCATTTGCGGGTATCCGCCCATTGTCGCCACATTCATTTAGGAGAGGAGGAGCCACGAATGCACTAGACAAGGGCACGGATGTCGACGCGGTCAGAAGAAGAGGTAGATGGGCTTCGGTGGATTCCATGGAGCCTTACGTGAAAGTTTCCGTATTTTCCCATGGGGGACCCTCTCACATCGGTTAGAAGTTTGTTCGTATTCCAGAGTCATTCATTTGATTTTGACATCGCTGCTATTACGAAATCATTTTCACAGTTTTTCCTTCGTTGCAGTTCGTTGCTAACAGTTGTTCTCTCACTTAGTGTTAGTTTATTTGTTTCATATCTTTTTCATGGCTTAAGTCGACTCTCGTGTCGTCCAAGTACGGCAATCTGTGAATAATTCGTTAAATAGGCATGTTTTTGTTATCTATACTTACCTCTCATCGCTATCTCCTATTTTGAATCTCAATAGGTCAGCCATATCAGTGCTTTCGCTTTACCAGTGGTAATTTGTTCAGATTTGGGTGTGTAACCTCATGAATTTGTTTGTTTCGTTGGTTACTACTTATAATTTCAGGTTCAGGTTCGTAACCTCATGAGTTTTTGTTGGTTACTGTTCATAATATTTGTTCTTATTCTCTTTAAGTATGCATAGAATCAATGTCAATAATAACGTGTTGCGTTTTTATCACGTAACTGTGCCTAGCAATAAAGCCCTTACGCCCGTTCATGTGTTCCTCTTTGGCTTGAGGAGTGAAAACGGTGTTTATGACGACTCGCCCGGTTATGCCGGGCGTGGAGACATAAAGCATATTAATCAGTGTGGAAATGAATCTTACAGATTGAGCTGAAGGGCTCAAGAAGATCACACTTGTCCAATTTTGTGAAAGTATTTGGAAAGCAACACACATTAAAGTTATTTACGAAGTCACTAGTTGCAAATATAGCGGTAGGGACGGAAATATATCGTGAAATAACGCAAATGCTCGTGACACGGCCGTCAGGAGCCCCTTAAAGGCAGCACCCACGGAAATTTTTGTGTTGGAGATCTCGCCGAATTTCAAGGTTTTCAGGGACGATGAACTATTAGGCAGTGATGAAACAGCGTGAAACATGCTGGAAGACGAGAAATGAAGGCGCTGTTTCCCATGCGTCCACAGCGCGCACGAGTTTTCCGCTGAGGGTATACGCGCGTAACGCCACGGAATCATGTGGATGGTGCGCATTCCATACCCTACACTGTACCGTATTCCTTATACAACATGATACATTAGGCTAGACCACTCGTAACATGCCAAATCAATAGCGTTACGGACACCAAAATGGCCACGCTCGACTGCGTGTCCACGGCAGTATCTCCACAGATAGGCCGCTTTTTTCTGTGTTCAAGTTACCATTGTGATTGTCTGGCAGCCGGCTACACGGTAAGCGACTCAAATCGAAAGTGAGGATTTCCGTGGGTGCTGCCTTTAACCGGGTCTCCGTACGGGAGTTCGTAATTTGTCCAGCTGAGTGAATCTATTCTCTCTTTCATTCGTTGCTATGAATTTTGATTTACGTGCCCATCTTGATACCGCACATACAGTGGGCGTCAATGGCGGTGACCCGTCTGCGGCCTCGAACAGAACGCGGCTCGACCGCGCCGCTCCAGCGAGAATCCTCTCCGGGACATCAAATTATGGGGTTTTCTTGATAGTTAGTTAGTTTTCTCATTAGTTATCATCAAATATGGTGAACAACTATCAAGAAAGCCCAGATAAGCCACTGCTGCGACGATTCTAGCGTAAGCGGCGCGGTTGCGCCGCGTTCTGTTCGAGGCCGCAGACGGGTCACCGCCAGTGACGCCTACTGTACTACCTCATGCCCTACAAGGCTTTTGGTCGATGTGGTCATTTTCAGTTGGCCCTTTAACTAACTGTTTTTTATCCTTTTTATCGCCACCTACGCGTGTCGGCGCTTCCACAGTTTGATTGAATGTTATAACAGGACCGTCGATTAAATTTGGTAATCCTATGGTAATCCTCAACAATGGGGCGGTATTTCTATTGAAATTTTGTATGTTTAGTCTTTATCGCTGCTCTTTTATGGTTTCCCGAATCTTCTCTTTTTGTTCATTTGTACTATTTTGTTGTAGTAATAGGTTCTGTTCTGCTTTCTACTCATTTCTCTCACGTAGAATTTTACTAGTTACTATCAATTATATATGGAGGAATAACGCTGAAATCCTCTTTGTTCCAGACTGTAAAATAGACCTTGAACCTCTAGTTTAGATGAAATATGCTGAGCTTAATTATGTGTTCGACCGTTATCATATGAGTCAGAGCTAGACGATGAATATCAAATACCACCTCAATAAAATTACGGCCGCGGCTGACGTCAACTTTTTGACATTACTTTGCAGAATCGGTGCTACTGTTTACCTTATCGTTGTGTTTTGCAGAGCAATCGTGCATAGAAATTTTAAAAATACATTTTTAATTTCTTTTCAGGATTTAGCCGGTGGCGGGCTCTGGTACTAGATAGTGTTCGCTCAGCTGCTGGTCCTGTGACGGTCCTTGTTTGATCTCTTTGAAACAGCTCTAAAGGTACTGTCGCTCTTTTTCTAGCTCTTTATATGTTATTCATTACATTTTCCGGCACAATTCAACTTTATTGGTCCCAAAATGTTCAAGAAAAATTTTTGGTTGAAACTTTGTGTAGAGGGGGGGGGGGGTTTTTTGGGGTGCTGAATACGAATATCGTATTCATTTCGCGCCGTAACCCCGTTTTGTAGGGTTACGGTACGTGTATTGTAGACACGGTATACAGTACTCCCCACTGTAACCCATTTTACCGTGGTACACCGTCACAGTACCGGTTACGGTTCTGGGACATTTTGGGGATAATAAAGTCGAATCGTGCACATTTTTCTAGTTTCAGAAACGTTTTTTGGTCTTGCGTCTGATTTTGCCTGTTGGCTTCGGTTTTGGTTTTGAACTCCTTTCACGGCTGGAAGAACGCTTGGAGCTGTGTTTAGGTTTGCATTAATCTATATTTTTTCAACTATCGTTTACTTGTTGAAGATAGATAGATGGATTTTTTGCATTCTTCCTCAAGCTTTCTTCATGTCATGAGGTTTCCTGGCATCTGAAATCATTTTGAGCGCCCTCCATTCCAGAAAAAGAACTGTTTCTTGGCTGGCACAATTTCGAAAATGAATTTCGAGATGAAATGCGAGTTAATTGCTGGAATGGAAGAAGAGGAATGCCTCTGGAACCCTCATCATGAAGAATTTCATCGACTGGATAAAAAAAACGGAGGCTTGGAATCGTCTTCAGGAAAACCTTGAACAGAAAGGTTTTCAAACAGATTGTGAGTGTGAGAGTGCGACATTCTAAGAAGTTTTGTAATATCCTGTTTTTCAGTGTTAAGTATGAAAATGAGTCGGAAAAGCCTGAGAGACAGGTGGAAGCGCCGGCAGAACCCAACCACAGGCTCTCCCGCAGGGGGATCCTAGGTCTTTAAAGACCGAATGGAGTTTCTGAGGGCGGGGGAGGCAGACGGGTTTTTTTGTATTTGCCAATAATAATGCGTTGTATAACTCCCATAGTTTAGGGTCAGGTTTTCTAACCTTAACCTGAGGTGCGCCGTGAATGACGATGCAAATGATGATGGAGTCGAAGAAGGTTGGAGGTTGTTATTTGCACATGTAGTGGAAGTTTATAAGAAAGTGAAGTATTCAGATGATAGCCGTCACTCTGAAACACGAAGCACTGCATCGATTCCAGCAAGGCCGGCGGTCGACATACGAAAGAAGTTGGGCGAGCAGGCGCCTGTACCACCAAAACGGAGGCGTGGTCAATTCCTGGAGAAAGGTGCGCAGTATTAAAGTCCGCAATTACATGAATTTCATTTTCTGTGCCTTCCAGGATTCGAGTGTCTGGAAGAGACGTCCAGACTCATGCGAGAGCGATGGGATAGAATTTATATAAATCGTTCGGTAAGTCAAGGAATATTATCGGATCCTATGGTTTCCGATCAACCCATTATTTCAGGTGATACTGTTGGAAAGGCATTGAGGAGGATGCCGGAGGAGACGGCACAACAGAGGATGTCTCACTCGCTGTTTTCCGTCCTTATTAGTTAGCGACTTTTCACTGTTAGCCAGTGG
>JARK01000034.1:105458-118931 GCA_000688135.1 Ancylostoma ceylanicum
AGTTTTTACATGTCAGTCGCATTGATTTTTAGCTAGGAATGATGGGAAGAATTTTAAAATGCCCGTCTTCAGTTTTCCGATTTTTTTTTCGTTTTCTACTCTGATTTCACGTTATTACAAGATTAACTACCTCTGTTAACCCGCTTAGGAAAAAAATTAGCCTAGACAGCAATTACGACAGCTTTAGTGCTGCCTCTCCCCCCTCCCCCACTCCCTCCCCCACTCCCTTTTCACTGTTCTCCTCCTCTAAGGAAGGTTCCAATCGTTCCTGAACCTTCTGGACATGTAAAGATTGTGTTTTATTCTGTCCAGTAGCTTATATTGCCTTTCATTGTCACTGTGAAAAATTGTCTTTCATCATCTAACAGCGTTTTGTAGTACTCTAGCTGCTTTATTCAGACATACCCAGTTTTGTTTTAGTGATGCCCGGGTCCGAATTCATTCGAGTCACAGCGCGTGTGCGGCCGTCTGCTTCTAGGATCCCGCAGGAACGGATATTAAGTGTGTTGGACCAGAAGAATCTGTGGTAAGGCTGATGTGACCATTTTGTGCCTTTTTCGGATCTATATATTCCCTTTACAGATTTCTGTTTTTTATTAATTTCGAATTTACATCTTCTTACCAAACAGCAAGTTCTCAACAAGGGCATAAGCCGTCTGGACAACTTTGCCTGGCTGCCCTTTTTATCATTCTCATTTGTTATGTTCATCCACCACAGTAATCCTTCATTTGACCACTGACTGCCTTCTTGTGCGGATGAATGAGAATCTTCGAGATGAATCCACCTTGAAACGATCATCTATTTCTCTGCGGGGACGTTATGGATTTTCGAATTTCAAGCTATTTCTCCTCTTCCCAGCGCGCAGCTACAGGAAGAGTGCACCGGCGCAACCAAAGATTGCTTATCCTGTGGATCAGGTAACGGTAGCATGTAAGATGCAAAAGTAGGTTTTTCAACCTGGTTCCGCTTCCTCATGCGTTCGCGAGTCCTAGCCTTAGAAATCCACCCTCCGAGCACTGGAGCCCACTTGCTGCTGAAACACTGCCTAGCGGATTTCCTGTATCTTCGACCAAGCCATGTTCGATTCCTCCTCCTTGCATCTGAGTGAGACCTACCCTTCTCTGTCGCTTATATACCCACGTCAGCCGTTATCATGTATAATACTCGACAACACATGTGAGTGACTGATAGGGCAGCCAGGCAAAGTTGTCCAAACGGCATTTCTCCTCAACAAGTTTACAGAAGCCTCCTTAAATGTTATCTTTGCCTTTTGCTCTGAATGTTCTTCCCCATTTTGCAGTTTCAATCCAAGTCATCCTCGGAATTTCGCTTTTGACGCTGTTTTTGGGGAAAATGTGACACAAGTATGTCTTTTTATATCAATTCCATGGATCAAGATAGTGTGAAGCATTCCTTCACCTCCATTTAGGAGCAAGTATTTGAAGAACTTGCTAGTAGAATTATCGAGGGGTGCGTCGATGGGTATAACGGTACAATATTTGCTTACGGTACGTTGCAATTGTTGATTTTATTGTCACGATTTCGGAATAACTTCAGCCACTGAGTCAGTCAGTCAACAACTGTTTCAGGGCAGACGGGATCCGGCAAAACTCATACAATGTTAGGGCCTCATCACGTCGAGAACTTCATGGTAGACTCGGAACAACGCGGGTTGATTCCTCGCGCCTGTGAAGCACTTTTCACCAAGCTGTGCACTAGAGTAGCTGAGGCAAGTTGGCCTTTTTATAGTTTCTATCACGTGGGTCGGGAATAATTGAGCTGGCCATGCCCTCGGTTCACAGATGTCTGTTTCCTTCCTTCTATTCCTTTTTCCAATTCCATTCAAATTAAGTTTTTTAAAAGTTGATTCATGAATATACTTGCACTGTGTTTCTTTCCAGAAAGGCGAGAATTTCAAATATGAAGTGACCTGTAAATTTGTTGAACTATATAATGAAGAATTCTATGACCTGCTTGGAAACTCACAGCAGAAATTGTCAATCCGTAGCGACTCAAAGGTAAGTTTCCGTCTGGCCCTAGTTTCAGCGATGAAGACCGACCATCTCTTTTCTAGGTGGTTCAACTGATTGGAGTCTCTGAACATTCCGTACTATCTAGCGTTGACATGATGAGGGTAAGTCTTCTCTAAGTTTTAACGTTCTGGTGGGTACAGGTCCGTCTTTAGATACTTGAAGTCGGCTGGGACGCTCGCCGCACTGCAGAAACCGCGATGAATCGTGAATCCTCGCGATCACATGCTATTTTCATCGTTGAGGTTAGTCCTGCTTTTGCATATCCGGAGTGAAACTATTAACAGATCGTTGCCTTACAATTCTATCTTTTAAAAACACTAGAAGGGACACCCTGCGTCTTTCGGATATTTTTGAACCATATCAAGCGCTTCACGCATATACGAGCAATCGCTTGAACTAATTAATTTGTGGGAGCTTCTCTCTCTCTCTCTCTCTCTCTCTCTCTCTCTCTCTCTCTTTCATGATTGCACGCGAGACTTAAAAACCAGTCCAGTAGTTTTTACCAGATGTATGAAAGTTGGAAAAGGTGGTTGAACTCACTTATTCAACGACGAGCGAAATGCTTATCATATTCATACTCGCCATGTTTGAGATCACCAAAGGGGAATCATTTCGTCCATCTCTGAACGAATATGAGATTTAAAAAATCTATAATTTAACGTTTGCCTATGAGATCCTCCAACTCCCATTTTCGGCGAATTCAAGAACAGAAGCAGAATGCTTGCTTACGTGTATGGTTTGATCCTGATGGATCCATTATCCGAGTTCTATTTAATACATACATACTTATATACAGTGGGCGTCAGTGGCGGTGACCCGTCTGGGTTTTAGCCGTCTGGACAACACATGGGCTGTCCAACGCGCACAGTTCCGTCATATTCTCAAGACAGTAGCATTTTCAATATCACGAATGGATCATATATGACTTTATAAAGAACGATAAAACGTATGTGCTGCGTACAACTGATAAGTGTTAACCACAAACCAGAAGAATCAAGGTATTTCATAGACAAGAGCTTTTTACTCCTATTTCGCTTAAAATGACGCCCCTACACTTCATTAAACCAGGAAATCCTCTCTGAAACCTATGTGCGGCCCGACCATCACACAGAAGACACGCTCAGGTGCGATTGGGCCCATCTCAATGACAGAACGGCGCGCGTTGGACAGTCCATTTGTTGTCCAGATGGCTAAAGCCACCCGTCTGCGACCTCGAACAAAACGCGGCGCGACCGCGCCGCTTGAGCGAGAACCCTCTCCGGGACATCAAATTATGGGGTTTTCTTGATAGTCAGTTAGTTTTCTTGTTAGTTATCATCAAATATAATGAACAACTACCAAGAAAACCCAGATAAGCCACTGGGGCGACGATTCTAGCGTGAGCGGTGTGGTCGCGCCGCGTGCTTTGCGAGGCCGCAGACGGGTCACCGCCATTGACGGCCACTGTATGTACGGAAGCTTTCACTTTCATAAATACAGAATAGATGCATAAAGATTTTCCAGGTGAAAACAGAAGAGCTTATAAATACGATTGTAAACAAGAAGTGCGCTACTCTGAATCTTGTTGATCTCGCAGGATCAGAGCGTCAGACTCAAGCGAAAACCGTCGGAAGTCGATTCAAAGAGGCCATTAACATAAACTTGGTGCGAGACATCTGCCTTTTTGTGTGTTGTATGTGAGCTTCACTGTCACAGGAACAGTCTTCATTTTTAGTCCTTAACTGTTCTTGGACGTGTGATCCGCACACTGTCTTCTACTAACCGCGGTGATGGTCACGTCCCGTATAGAGACTCCAAACTAACTCATATACTACGCGATTCGCTCGGAGGCAACAGCAGAACTGCAGTGATCGTTAATCTGCACCCGGATAAGAGGTATGGGTGCTTCAACATGATCACGCTCATGATCCATTTAAAGCACTACTTTTGCAGTTATTACACGGAGACGCTCTCTACCCTGCAATTTTCGTCAGCCTGCCGTAAAATCGAAAACACAGTGCGTGCCAATGAGGACTTATCTGGTGATACTGTTATGGCATACAAAAGCGAGATAAACCGACTGAGAGAGGAGCTACAACTTATTGAAGAGAGGGTTCGTGCAGGTGCGTAACATGACCGTTGTGAAGCGAGCGGTGCTTTCCGTGTTTTCTTGCTTCTGCTCATGCATCCTTTTTTTGAATACCAGTGTCAAAGAAGTGTAAAGGCTAGACCTGCAGCCATACCGCCATTCTACCAGCATGAATGACTTGATATGCAAATGTATTTTTAGAGCTGGAAGCTAAAATCGAGTTGGTGGAGGCGGAATTGAAACAGTGGAAGGAAGCAGCTATCAGTCGAGAAAAGAAACTTGTCGAAACGCAGCTACAACGTGATACCCTTGCTGCGCAGCTGTCAAGCAGGCCCAACAATGGAGTAGATGTCAAGGTATGATAAAAGGCAGAGTGCTAAATTTCCAACGGATCATTTATGATTTCCAGTCACAAGAAGAAGCTCTGCGTGAGGTGACATCAATGTTCTCCAATAGCATAGGATCAATCAAAACATTCGAAGACCTAACGAGAGCTCAGCTGGAGACCGATTTGTCGAGCGTAAGTGTCAGAAATTTCAGTTGCTCTCTTTCTCTTCAACTCATTCCTTCATAACCTGATTGATCAAAAACCTGATTAGGTATCCCCAGACCTCAGGTACTACCATTATCATACTAGAGCATGACCTGCCTTCCCAATATTAAGGACATTTCTTTCTTTTCCATTCAAAAGGTGATGATCTGTTTTTCGGCATGGTAGTTATCTCTACAAAATAGTCTTTCGGTATGTACTTGGTGGTGATATTTTGTATCCCAAATCCAGGGATAAATCGTATTTCATTCGGCCTGAAATTGTGTTTCACTGTGCACGTACTGTGGACGAAGATTATCTTCTTTATTCTTTGCATGGCATTTACCACCACGGGTTTTCTCCTCTATTCTTTCCTCAACACTTTTGTAGCAAGAACTATTAAAATAGGTGGTTATGGTTGAGGGGCAATGTTAGTGAAGATGTTAGTGAAGTGAAGTGAAGACAACTATTTGGATCCTGTTTGTGGGACTCGCACAACTGCTTTTTTTCCGGCTTCCTTATTGAATCCTAACACTACATCAGCGCCAAGGTCCCGTGAAGAAGACAACTGCGACACCCACTGAAGGCATATCGAACCATTCGTTCTTATACAACAGTAGAGATGTCCAGAAAAACGAAGTCTGTTTTCAATAGCTGTGCAAAAATTTGTTATTTTTTCAACATCGTCCACAGTTTTGGTGAAAACAAATTTGCGTTTCGTTTACTTTGCACTTCGTTTTGCTTCGTTTTGCACTTTGACAATAGATTTTCTTACTTCCACAGGAAGAGAGGTAGACTAGGCAACAACTTTTGTATGGGCTATTTAAACTCATGAGGGTTACTGCTACGGTTCCGATTGCCTCGCTTGATATTCTCTATTTTCAACTACACTCGGAAGAAGACACGGGATTTGTGCACCTCTCTGCTGTTCGAGTTCAGTAGACTAGTGGGATCAGTGCAACGGTTTACAACGGCAACAGAAAATAGAAACCCATTAAACAGTCACAAATGGTACTGAAAAGCGCTCATCCAAGCTGGAAACAGCTGAGTGGTGGTCGAGTTTAAGCGTCACGATTCAGTCACCGCCCAAGCGCCGCTGAGTTGCCGATTCTACCGATGGAGTTTATATCCGTTTTCAAGATTTTATCTATGTTCAGGCCCTTCGCGAACTTGATCACATGCGCGCACGATACGAAAACGCTGAAGCGGCTCGAAAGGCACTGAATGAGAAGTATGGCAATGTCCTGGAAGGCTACGACGAAACGCTAGGATCGCCTCTTCGTCGGTTGAACCTAACCGCTACTCCTGTAAAAGCTATACTTCGTTTTAGACAAGTTTTCGCGATGCAATAAAAATTTGGACATTCAGAACCGGAGTAGGGTTGATGGCTTGAAGTCGGCAGCTCAGAAGAAGAAGGAGCGACGACAAACGATGTTCACGCCTAAGAATGCCAACGACCGCAAGTCTCGCGCTTTCAGACCAGTGCTCTTCGATGATAGTGTGGTGGAAGCTGATCAAACCCAAGGGGTTAGTTGCAGATTTGGTAATATTTTAGATACGCATTGTTGGGCTTTGTATCATTTGCGATACAGACATTTCTTGACAGTCATGTTATCCCTTGAAACCAAGTTATTCTTTTCTCAAATGAATTTCCCACTATTGTCATAGCGAATGCTTATTGTTAGAGGTTTGAAATCCTTGCAGAATCTCGAGCTAGATGACGATATGAAAGAGGAACGTGAACTATTGCGCCTTGAAATGGATAACAATCGTCTATCACAAATCCTCACTGAGAAAGACGAACAAATTGAGGGGCTCTACGAGAAACAGAAAGAGCAAGCAACGGAGTGGCTAGCTGAGAAGGAGAAGCTGCTTGATGTGTAAGCTATGCTCGTTGAGGATCTGTATTGATTACTTGCTTGGAATGTCGGGCATTCTAGGGAATCGACACTGAAGGCGCAAGTGCACCAGCTGCAGTCTGAAAGATGTGAACTTCAAGAAAAACTGGCAGACGAAAGGAACCGCAGCGAACTACTTTGCTCGAAAATTTCAACAGCTAATGATGAGGTCTGATTTTGCGTTTTGATTCCTTGTTCAGCATCTGGCTAATTTTCCTTTACAACAGTCGTATGAAATTCTTAAACAGAATGCCTACTCAATTCTAGAAATGTCGTCTCAATCAAGAAATTGACCTTCTGCGGTCGGAGAAGTACGATCTGGAGGATCGCCTTCAAAGTAGGGTTCATTTCTCAAAATTTACTCCGCACATGTACTGCCACTTTACTTGGCTTACCACAGTCCTATATTTATCTACTATATTTAGTGCTGCAAAATGAACAAGAACAACTTTCCAGCGAGCTGAGTTGTTTGAAAGATGTGGTGGGTCATCGCACTGGTTCCTTCGTTACTCTCCTATTGAGGTCTCACCATTTAGGAGTCCACCAAAACAGGTCTCGAGGAACAACTTCTTGAAACTGAGAATCAGCTTAGATTAAATTTGGTTTGTTAACGGATTTCCTTGGATAGTAAAACTGAGTGGGTGCTAATGATGATTTTCACCAGGTGGTTATACAAGATAAGACTGAACAACTGGAAGAGGCCAGTTTTGCTCTCATGAAGAAAAGTGAGGAAATCGCAGAGCTCACTCGTCAGATGGAGCAGTATAAGGTGAAATCTGTGGAACACTCATTCCTGGAAATCCTTTCTATATGAATTCGGACGACTCGAAAACTTCATTTCTTTTGTGACCTCTTTTTTCTTTCTTTTTTTTCACTTCTAAAGCTCTTGATACTCGCTCCGTGACACTATTCCGGTGGTGCGGCCTAGACTTGAATATCTCAAAGACGCTGTAGGTGGTGTATTTAGATTAGGATAAGCAAATGCCAAGTGGTTAGCTGAAATATGTGTTGGAAATTATCAACGTTTATATGTTCCACAGTAGGCCGAAACTCTAGCCGGAATAGTGTCCCGGAGCGAGTTTCAAGAGTTTCAGAGTTTCCCATAATATATCGGATCGGCAATAATAATCGGAAGAAAATTCAGATGAACATTGTCGCCCTGGAGGAAACAAATGCTAGACTCGAGGAGGAGCTGGAAGACGAAGCAAAAATTCTAGGACGCAAGTAAGGCTTCTTTCGTTCAGTAGCTGAAGTACGACCACCTAGCGGTTCCTGTACTAACATAGAGGATAATTATTTTCTTATGTCGCTTTTGTCTGAAGGTGCACTGAGCCAGGTAATTTCATTGCTGTTTCATTACTGAGCGTGCGCGGAGGGGAGGGGGGAGGGGGTGGGGGTGGAGTTAGGTGAAGATCAGGTAGGAAGCCCTCTCTCTCATGCCTCATACTTGATGGTAACCAAGTGGAGCAAGTAAAGACTCCAAAAGAGATTGAATTGTGATATGATTCCTTACAGATACGAGGAAGAATTGAAATATCTGCAAGCTGAAGTAGAAGCTGAGCAGGACGCACATACGAGGACAAAAGTGAGAATCTACTGGATTCCGCCTTGAACTCTCCACTTTTCATGCTCCAATAGAATTTCATTCTTCATTCTAGGCCATGCTGAAATCGAAGGATGAAGAACTTAACCACATGGTCGCTTCTCTACATGCTAAAAATGACGAGCAAGCGGAACTCCAGAACCAGCTGGATATTTATAAGGTAAATCGGAATGAGCAACCCAATTTGATTTCATTATGTGGGTGTGAGAGCCAGGGCCAGGTTTTTGCGCTCCAATTCAACTTCCATAACTATGTGTATTCGAATCTGTACATGAAGGTTGTTAAACCGAACGAGGTCGCTCTTAATCCTGAGAATTTCGCAACACTTTTAGGAAATGGTTGATCAGAAAGAAGAAGCGACCCTGAAAATGGAGAAGAAACGAGAAGAAGAGGTTAATAAGTTGAAGAAAAGGTAACGCTTTGCAGCCTACCCACGATCTTTTATTGACTTTTCATCGTTATATACAGTGAACAGATTGAATTCTATCTTATATCTTCAAATATTTGGTCAAAATCTAAAAATTTATGGGTCACTTCTAATCGTTCAGCTCCTGAATTTCGTTTAGTTGACTTTTTCCGAGAACCCTGCTCTACTTTTAGTCACTGAGTGAATTTCTATGTTTTTAGACATGCCGATGAGCTGAAAAATGTACAATCTCAAGTGGAGCTGGAACAGAATGCTCATGCCAAAACCAGGGTGATTTTTCATGAACAATTTTTGTTGAGATTTGCTTTTCTCCTATTCTGGCTCGTTTGGTATTCTCCTTGCACTAGCTCTGAAGTATTTTTAAGCAGCAATTCTCGGAATTCCGGCAATCTGCACAGGAAACGTTCGAAAAGAAATTGGCAGAGCTGCGAGAGTGAGTGTCTGATACTTTTGATATGTAATGGACCCAGAGTTTCTTAAAGCATAGAACCATTTTGATTCAGCACATTCTCTAACAAAGAACGGCGCATGACAATTGATATCGACAGTAGGGAAGATCAGATAATGAAACTTCAGGCGGAGAAAGAATCGTAGGTTTCTTATTCGTTTGGTTTTATTTTTGAATGGAGCATCAACTCGTCCCCCATAAGTCTCCCGTTTAGACTGCTTCAAAGGTATGAAGAACTTCTTTCTCAACACAAACATATGCAAGAAGAACTGGAGAACATGTCGAAGGTGAGTAAGTCTTGTCCACGTAAATAGCTTAGCGCTTATACATCCCTCTTAGGAGAATGAAATCTTCCGTTCGACAAAAGCACAAGATGACAGAGCGCTAGTAGAGCTAGCTGGTCATAATAACCACAAACAGAAAGTAAGTCTTGGTTTTGCTTACGTTTTGCTGTGTATGCAAACACTAACGGGATTATGACTTTAAACGAATTAGAAATTATTGGATAGAAAGTTGGTTTTAAGGTCAGTTACATAGAGAAGGTGCGATTAGAAAACTACAACTTGAAGAAACGAATAATGGAACTCGAGAATGAGGCGAGACGTTACCAAGGCCTGAGCGCTAGGACAAGGAAGGACTCGAACGGCAGCGGCCCCGCTAGCAGGACCCGAAGCGCACGTGAAAACAATTTCTAGACTAATTCCAATCCTTTAAGATAGTAACCAGCCAAACACTTTGATTCTTTCAAGTTCTCACTTCCTTCCCGATCTCGTTATCCTGTGTTACTTCTTGTGAATTAATATGAATTCCTATGCTTACATAATTTCCAATAAGAGTTCGAATACTGCTGTAATATAAAAGGAATGCTAGAAGTGCAAAATTTTATTGTTGTGCATGGTTAATGAAGCCTAAAATCTGATGTTGTCTCAGAAAAGAAAATTGCCGTAATGTTTGGCACGATATACGTAGTTACACGCGTTTCACGGTCACCTGATTTCTAACTGCCCAAATGAAAGCTCCCACTATTCTTGAAAGCACAGTGAATTCATGTAGAGAGAAAATCACCCGATCAACACCTCTTTGAAACTTCCTTTCAGGCCTAAGTTCATGCTTTCGTGGTTAGGTACTTTTCTGTCCATTAAATCCATATATCTTTGTGATAGAAGCATCCAAATATGGGAAATGCAGAGGGGAATTCAGAAGATAGTGAGAAATCAGCTAGCAGGTCATTTTCCGTGAAGAATGACAAACGAGTCGAGCAAGCGTCCGTGAAGCTGGCTGGACCCACATAGAACTCGCTGAGTTTTGAACAGTTGAAGGTACTTACTTTATGGCTCTTTCTTTATTTGTTTGTTCTTCCATTCTAATTTTGAAAAATTCATTCTTATATTCTTTGTAATTTATTCTTTTATTCTGATTTTTCGTTTTTTTTCTTTGAATTCGTATTTCTAGCGTGTGATGGGAAATTTATTGAGAGTCGCACTCTACTTCCCTATCCATGTTGGTCAGGATTGGATAAAAAGCTGGTTTTGTTTCTGATATGGGTTCTAAGGAATTGCCATAAAAGCGGGTAATTTTTGTTGAAGTTAATGGCAGCACTCACGGAAATCCTTACTTTCGAGGCGAGTCGTTCTTCCTGTGGTCAGTGTGCGAGACAATCACAATGCTAACTTGAACACAGAAAAAAGCTGCCTTCCTGCAGAGATACTGCCATGGACACGGATGCAAGCGTGGCCATTTTGATGTCCGCAGCGCCAGCTAACGCTATTGACTTGGTATGCTACGAGTGGTCTAGCGCAGTGTTAGTGTAATGTATGGAATGGTATACAATGTAGTATATGGAATGCGCACCATCCACAGGATTTCGAGGCGTTATACGCGCATACCCTCAGTGGAAAACTCGTCCGCGCTGTGAACGCATGGAGAACAGCGCCTTCATTTCCCGTCTTCCGGCGTGTTTGACGCTGTTTCACTACTGGCTATGAGTTCATCGTCCCTGAAAACTTTGAAATTCAGCGAAATCTTCAGCACAAAAATTTCCGTGAGTGCTGCCTTCAAGTCAAAGCATACGTCTTTACAATTTGCTGAAGCTGGTGCGAATACTTGTGATCCAACATCTGAAATCCTTCCTACGAACTTCTTCGGTGTTCCATTGTTCTTATTGGATGTTGTGTTCAGGAGGTATTCAACGAAGGTCTTGCTGAAAGCTTATGGAACTACCTTTCTGATTCAGAACCATGTGATGTCAAGCTGATGTATCAAGAGTTTTCCCGGCATGCGACTAGCCTCATGGGAATGTCCACAGAGATACAGTCCTTCCCAAAAAGACTGATTGCGCGACTGCACCATCGCGGCGGGACCTGAACGAGTGGTGCGAAGAGAGCATGCTCTAGGTGAGGGGGTCGAGTAGGTCCCGCCGTGATTCTGCAACCACGACGCTATGAAACCGCACGCGCAATCCGTCTATCTTTTTGAGAAAGACTGTACTGTCTGTTCCAAAAATTAGCGCAATTCAATGCTTTGCGTGTAGCTGCACAAGGCGCATTTTATCTCACGTCGAATCGTGGAAAATGCGCGGTAACTGGGGAGCTACCCGGC
The DNA here is from genome assembly GCA_000688135.1 of Ancylostoma ceylanicum. Taxonomy (NCBI): domain Eukaryota; kingdom Metazoa; phylum Nematoda; class Chromadorea; order Rhabditida; family Ancylostomatidae; genus Ancylostoma; species Ancylostoma ceylanicum. Next base: position 117,064 of record JARK01000034.1, read on the forward strand.
TAGTTCTGCCCTAAAATGTCAGTATAAAAATTTCCGCCCGAACTTTGCCTAGGAAGGTTTTCTGGGGTGTTAACACGAATATCGTATTCATTTTGTACAGTAACCCCATTTTTATTGGGATACGGTAGAGATACGGTATAAAATCTAGAGAAAATGCCAATTTCAGGAAGAAAACGAGGGTGGCATGCGAAATAATGTTTATAATCGTGATCAGTGCCTAAAACAACCCCTTTACGCAAAATCTGAGAGGATCCTATGAGAGGTATCTATAGCACACCTACCGTGCCCGTACGAAAATGGGGTTAGGTTACAAAATGGATACGATATTCGTGTTCAGCACCTTGAAGAACCCCATTAGGCGAAGCTTGGGCGAAAATTTTTCCTGGAAACATGCCAAAACATGTCTCGCCTGTAGCAACTGGCGAAACTTACCTCACCTTGGATGCCTGTCAAGTGACAAGATTGGTGAAACAGACAGTATACCTCCACATCACTCATTTCACTAGCTTACTCTCCATTTCGACATTTCTTCGAGTTCTTTGCAGCCTGTCAACCACTGCTCCGTCTCATCAAGTTGTGTTCTGAAGCCGGTAGTGCGGGTGCAGTGTCTAGCGATGAAAAATTCATTGGTCATCTCGCTAATGTCCTGGTGAGGATTATTTCCAAAAGCAACCTGGTTTGAAAAATGCTGAGACGTGTCTAGTTTCTCTCTCCATAACGCTAATACGTAGTGTATTCAGAGTATTTATACCCCACCAGTGGCAGACGAGGGGGAGGCGGAGGTGGAAAGAAAAATGGGCCTCGGCCGCGTTGTTGAGGCGAACGGCTGAAACTTTGAATTTAAATTCATTGAAGAAATTAATTCCGAAAATTTCGAATATTTTGAGTGTTAATTCAAAAAGTAACGTATTGAAACTAAGCTACTGCAACATCCATGTTCTCCTATCGTAGAACCTGGGCATGTTTCAGATCTTATTCCAATATTCTTATGCCATACAGGCTGTTACTTGAACATTTTATTGGCCGACGTTTCGACAAATCGATTTTCAAAGGCCTGAAAGTGGTTCAATTTTTACCAATTCCCGTCGTACCCCATCAAACGCCTCTTCTGACCTGCCTATTCGACTAATTCTAGCTAGACATCAACCTATGACCAACGTGAGAGATAAACGTACTCCATGTCCAACCATTATGCGGTGATGTTGCTCCGCACTACAGAACTAAGATGGTTCCTCCGCTGGTGGCATCTTAGTTCTGTAGTGCGGAGCAAGATCACCGCGTATTGGTTGGGCACTGGGTACGTTTATCTCCCACGTTGGTCACCCGTTGATGTCTAGTTGGAGTCAGCCGAATAGGCAGGTCAGAAGAGGCGTTTGATGGGGTACGACGCAAATTTGTATAAATTGATCCACTTTCAGGCCTTTGAATACGACGATTTGTCGAAATGTCGGCCAATAAAGTGTTCAAGTAACAACCTGTATAGCATAAGAATACTGGAATAAGAAACTACAATTTTCTCAAACTACTTTTTCGTATATTTTCGGAGGGTTTGGAACCGATTGGCAGGGGAAGCAATGCTGCTTTCTCACTGCGTCTACCACTGATGCATGTATTCTCGTGATCGCCACGATCCAAAGGTCTGCAGTGACAAGGATTTATGATGCACGTTTTCATCATTATCTGAGCCTAACCTTTTAGCTTTTCACGGACTTTCGCTTGATTCCCCAACTTGGCTACCAGTGGCGGAAACTGGACTTCTTATGTAAATCGCACGAGGAAATGCGAATGGCTGTGATACCAGTAACTCCCCTCTACCAGTAACCTTGGATTCCACCATCACACGAGAACTACCTCCCCCCCCCCCCCCC
>JARK01000034.1:119105-142920 GCA_000688135.1 Ancylostoma ceylanicum
CCCCCCAGAATGCAATACGCAATGCTTGATGGAATTGCGAAAGTACCACTCAGTGGAAGCTGCAACCAACAAACCGTACTGTTACCGCAGGAGTTTCTGTCAGTAATGGTGGCACATACATGACTTGATTATTAGTTGTACTGGAGAAGTAAAATTAATTTGAAAAAGAAGACCGAAAGAGGCGGGGAACTTTCGCGACAACCTCACATATGAAGGGAGTAATAGCAGAGGGAATAGAAATTTGTGGAGACGGGTGTGTGCCACAAAACAATCTGTTTCGAGCAGTTTGATGGTTTCGTAAGAAATGATAGCTAAGGTGCACTTTCAGACGTTTCAGGTGGCAGCAAGGATAAAGACGGTTCCACACTTTTGCCGATGCGACAGTCGCCATTGTTATTGAGACAAACCCTCGCTTGGCGTGCGCGACCATCTCGCTGGCCTTTCCATATAATAAGAGATAGTGGAGAAGTCTATCGTGTGACTTATGTACCTCGCCACATCAGTTGCGTTGCTGTGTTCCCTGAACTTGCGAAGCATGGGCAGCAAAACGTGTATGATTTTTTTAGATTTTTTTCTCGGATTGATTTATCAGTTTTTTAGAGATACTCAATCTCTCCGATTTTCTCCCGCTGAAATTTCGCGTGATTTTTTTTTGCCCCGTGAGAGAAGAAGTTGTGTAAACGCGAGACGCCATGAGTACGGCTAAGTGATTCAATATCCTGGCTCAAGCATACTTCACACTCCACAATCCTCCACTCCTCGGCGGCTCGCAATGGCGTATATCGCCTTGGCAGGCTGTATAAATGTAAGCCAATTTCATGTGCATAACGTTGAATATTCCATCTAGGGGCTGCTGCTAAGGGATAGTTTAAAGTCACTTGAAGAAAAACATTATTGAAATTCGAAGTCGCTGAAAATTTCGGTAACAACCAAATATTAGGTTGGTGCAAAAATAATGCGCGTTTTCAACCCCTAAATTCCTGAGCCCACATCTTGGTCCAAAATTAATGTTTTCAAACAGGCTTAGAACTATTACAATCCGCAAACCTTTAGCAATAAAATAGCTGTTCAATGACCACCGCACTCTTCAAACGGGGCTTTCTAGGATCGATGAACTAGCGGATGTTAATTTTGGTGTCACTTCAGTCCTCGAAGAAATTTTCCTGATGCTCCAGGAAGTGGTGATTAGTGAGCGAGAGGATTGCTGATTATAATATATCAGGCAGAGCTTCTTGGCCCAATTGCTCCAACCTGTGGAGCTTCTGGTGCGACATGTGGCTGGACGGTACTGCGTAGGAGTACAGAAACCATTTTATTAAAAGATGCCGGGCTCACACAGTGAGATTTCCGGTTCATTTCGTTAGTATGCTAGCAGTGCTTTTTAGCTGTGAGGGATTCAACGAGCTGTTACAGATGATTTTTGCATAAGACCACCAAAAATTCGTCGTGACCTTAATTTACCGTTGTTTTGGTTTCTGACAGTGTTTCGGTTCGCCTTCCTCTCCCAGTTGTTGAGCAAGGAACTTTATATTGTCGCAGAGGGTCTATTCTTTACCAAGCATCACTAAGCGTTCCAGGATTTGATCGAAATTTCTTTACTACAAGGGCGCGAAGCAGACCTCTCAGCGAAGTTCAATCTGTTACTCGTTCACATAGCGTCGCACCCAGTCGTCGAGCTTTTCGTCCTCCCATTCTTAGCCAAGGAAGGGGCGGTTTGACGACAATTACCGATGAGGTTCTGAGAAACCGAACATGTTGTTTTGAATGGGTTCTCTTTAATTATTGCCACCACTTGATGGTCAGCAACCCGAGAAAACTTCACGCGACGTTCCTTACATTCGAAGCAGGACTCATCACTTCGAAAAGACCGAGAGCAGCCTCGCGGTAGGTATTCGCTTACACTACCTTGGCCAAAACTACTATGGTATTCCGAGCAGCTCCTGCTGCGATGTCGCAAAGTTTTGGTTCGCAGAAGTGAAATCGACAAAAATTCTGTTTTGGCACCTTTCATTCGGAAAACAAAAGTTACGTATTGATGTGGATTTCACTAAAAACGGACAAAGCCATTGGAAAGGCCATGAAATTCGCTACAAGGAGATATACAATTTCTCATATTGTTTATAGTGACAACAGGAAATCTAGTGCACTCAAGAGGATGCATCGAAAAACGCGCATTATTTTTGCACCAACCTAATATGTTGTTGGTGTGGAAAGCTTGATTTTCATGGGGATTCGGAGGCAATTGTCAGAAACTTCACTCAGCTAAACTTACTTACGAGTTCAAAGTTCAACTCCTATGACAACAGTGAAAGTATTAGTATGCATATTTCATCCTAAACGAGTGAGATGCTTTACAGAAGAAACAGCAGGTGCTCCAGTGTAATCCAGCCTGTCCTCCTAAAAATTATATTGAAAAATTCAGTTATGGTTTGAAGGAGGTTACTGAAGACTGAGTAGTGCATTGGATAATCGCTTTCAAAAATTCGATCTCGAATATGTTGGAATTGTGAGTTTCCTGGAGAAATGCAACTTTTGAGGACCTATATGTGGGAAGAGGTAGAGGACATTCTCATTTTTCAACATACGAATCCCTTGGACAGGATTCTGAATTGATAATTCAACTGACTGAGTCATTCAGTTTTTTATCTCAAGCAGAGAAGGAGGCTGAATCATTTTAGGACTACGGAACAAGGAGTAACAGCAAGTTGTCGGAAAATGAAGAACTTTTCGTGTGCAGCGTACCTCTCTCTGAACAAAGGTGCACTCCCTTTAAATCTCTTGCAGCCTTCAGAAAATCTGCTTCCACTAGAACGACTACCTTTTAAAGAAGTAATGATGCAGTTTCAAATTAAAACGATAACATTGTATGAAATACAGTCGCGTCGGTAGAATGTGAAAATTTTCGCGGGATTCGCGGGATTTGCGGGATTTTTGTATAACTCCTTTCCCAGTGAAGATTCTTCAATATACAAAAGACCACATGATGCAGAATAACATTCTGCATCTATTCGTGTCCCGGCCACCCCTCAGTTCTGCGGCTGTCACTAAATATTTGAAAAAATTTGTTAATTGCTTTGACCCCGCCCACTAATTAGGGTCAAACGCGGAAAACTTCTTAATTTTTTGCTTTCTAAAAAGCTGGTTTATGTTTTGGAAGTTTCTAAACCGCACCACTGCGTTCAATAGGTGATGGCGAACAATCCCATAAAAATTTATTCAGTGAGTTGACAATTTTCTGGTATTCAAAAATAGCATATTTTCAATGTTCTCTCCTAAATTTTCGCCTGATAAGCCTACCGCGGAGTGTTCATTTTAATTTCGCAGCATGTCGGGAGAGTATACAACGAGCGGCATAGGTTATAGTTCAGCTCACTTCTAACACTGACAGAGGAGAGAGCTGCAAAGTAGTGACTACGTCAAAATTTCTTTCAAATTTGCACAGATCGACCAGCGAAATTTTTCCTTTGTCAATTTCCTTATATGACGATCTTGCAACAATTCATAGAACTCACTGCTCCGTAACAAATACACATATGTTCTACCTTGGAAAAGGGGTGCTCGCTGAATACATAAGGCTTACAAATGACTGAAAATTGTATGCTTTCAGATTCAATTGACCAATTACAGTGTTCTGTTCTTACAGAGTCGATCTTTTCTTACTAGTCATAATCATAGCCACAAACTCTATCGTACTATGGTGTTTCCACGTTATCATAACTACTTTGACCTTTTCTCACTTTCGGGTGTCGAGGTTCCTTCGCGCCTGCCTCGCGGGTGCTGCAGGGCGGCGGGCCATGTTCGCACCTCAAACTGCTGATCCAAGGATGTTTGACCTTCTAAATGTTGTCAATGAGCTTCAATCTATACAAGAGTCCCAAATGATTCAATTCCCTCGTGAAAACCTCAGAAAATAAAAACTCGAAAAATTGATTTTTCGGGTTTTCGAAATCGATTTTTCCGCAAGAGAAATGTACTTTTGTTCCTCCTCGTTTTATTCTCAATGTACACCTAGTATCATATCTAGTATTACCAGTATCTTTTCCTTATATCTGATTAAAACGAGGAAAATGGCTTGAAAATTTTACAAGAGATTGCGTATCTGTGATGTTTACGAGCGTTTCTTCTCCATTCACAGGGAGTTGAGCAGAGTCCAAAATAAAATTAGAAAACAGTGCTATATTTCGCTTGTAAATAAGAAAGAAAAAAAGCAAAAGAATCTTTCTGCAATCAGAAAATCGATTTCGAAAACCCGAAAAATCAATTTTTCGAGTTTTTATTTTTTGAGGTTTTCACGAGGGAATTGAATCATTTGGGTCTCTTGTATAGATTGAAGCTCATTGACAACATTTGGAAGGTCAAACATCCCTGGATCAGCAGTTTGAGGTGCGAACATGGCCCGCCGCCCTGCAGCACCCGCGAGGCAGGGGCGAAGGAACCTCGACACCCAAAAGTGAGAAAAGGTCAAAGTAGTTATGATAACGTGGAAACACCATAGTACGATAGAGTTTGTGGCTATGATTATGACTAGTGAGAAAAGATCGACTCTGTAAGAACAGAACACTGTAATTGGTCAATTGAATCTGAAAGCATACAATTTTCAGTCATTTGTAAGCCTTATGTATTCAGCGAGCACCCCTTTTCCAAGGTAGAACATATGTGTATTTGTTACGGAGCAGTGAGTTCTATGAATTGTTGCAAGATCGTCATATAAGGAAATTGACAAAGGAAAAATTTCGCTGGTCGATCTGTGCAAATTTGAAAGAAATTTTGACGTAGTCACTACTTTGCAGCTCTCTCCTCTGTCAGTGTTAGAAGTGAGCTGAACTATAACCTATGCCGCTCGTTGTATACTCTCCCGACATGCTGCGAAATTAAAATGAACACTCCGCGGTAGGCTTATCAGGCGAAAATTTAGGAGAGAACATTGAAAATATGCTATTTTTGAATACCAGAAAATTGTCAAAGCACTGAATAAATTTTATATGGGATTGTTCGCCATCACCTATTGAATGCAGTGGTGCGGTTTAGAAATTTCCAAAACATAAACTAGCTTTTTAGAAAGCAAAAAATTAAGAAGTTTTCCGCGTTTGACCCTAATTAGTGGGCGGGGTCAAAGCAATTAACAAATTTTTTCAAATATTTAGTGACAGCCGCAGAACTGAGGGATGGCCGGGACACGAATAGATGCAGAATGTTATTCTGCATCATGTGGTCTTTTGTATTTTGAAGAATCTTCACTGGGAAAGGAGTTATACAAAAATCCCGCAAATCCCGCGAATCCCGCGAAAATTTTCACATTCTACCGACGCGACTGTAGTTATTAATTTTGGCTTATACTGATTAATACTGACTTCTACTCACAGTTCAATGATAACTATTGTTTTTAGCGCTTGTCTTAAACAGCGTAGTAAATGTAATGTAATGTAATGTACATCTTCTTTATATTCATCATCCTATGTGTTATCTATGAGATGAAATTGCAACATTTTTCACATAATTTCACGATTCATTCTTCTTCCATATACAACGGTAAACAATTTGATAAATAGTTTGAAAACAACATTTGGGAATGTGAGGCATTCATTAAACTCAACATATGCACAAATGAGATTAGATCGCATCAGTCAATCATAATTTCTTTTCCCATGGTGATAGGGTCTTCTTTGAGATCGATTCGTTGCTTCATAGCGAACTGGAAATAGGAGGATTTTTGTCCCGTACTTCATTAGAAACAGTAATCTGAATGAGCACAATGAAAATAAGGTTAAAACCTTACCTGGAAGTGACAAGTGCCCTTGCTTAGTAACCGCACCACCTTGCGCTGCTCTATCGTAACAACTTGCTTCACCTGAATTATTAGATAACTTTTGCCACTTCGATGAGGTTCCTGCTTTGATTTTCTGCCTTAAGCGCCAAAACACCGCCATTACATACAGTGCCGGCCAAAATTATATAGCCTTTTCAACTTTCCTCCATAACTTTTGCTAATGTGAAGCTTGGAAGTTCAAAATTTTATGACAGTTGTAGACACTCAGGTGTGATCGAAAACTGCTAGGAGCCAGTCATTCCATGAGGTAATTCTCGTAAGAGCTTGATACCGTGAATCACAGGAGTAAGCTGTGACCTTGAGTTGGGAAGGGAATAATAAGCTAAGTCGGCGAAAACGCTTATAGAGGGTTACTGATAAATTGACCTCAAATAGGTCTGGCATATCACAATCACTGAGCTAGAAACGCATCCTCTTTACAACAAAACAATTATTTTGTGGTCAGATTCTACCTACAAGAGTCATTGCATGGCCGTTCGTGGAGAACACCACCTTAAAGACTTCGATCCCCATTATGAAAAATTTTCTCTTACGAGAATTACCCCATGGAATGACCGACTTCTACCAGTTTCCTATCGCAGTTGAGTGTCTACGACTGTCATAAAAATTTGAGCTTCCAAGCTTCACGTTAACAGAAGTTATGGAGGAAAGTTAAAAGGGCTATGTATTTTTGGCCGGCACTGTATATGCTTTCTTTCAGAAAAAAGATATATGATTTACGTTATTGAGAGAAGTTTCTGTCAATTTTTCATTTTCGAAAAAAATCAGAGTCACAGGAGGTTACTCCGATTTAAATATCTCTGAGACGGTGCTACAGACAAAAGGAAGGAGGATGCATGAGAGCTAAAATTACCACATTTATTTGCTAATGTTACTAATGTTAACGATGCACGCAGGCTCAGTATTTGAGCGTTACGCTCATAATTCCTACACTATCCGTATCCTGAACAACCCTGCACTACGTCAACACTCAATACAAACAGTTGCGATTTCAAAAGCTGGATTCCAATGACAGTCGCCTTTCAACCCATCCTATTTCCTAGAATTGGCCTATTGCGGCTATCCCTATTTTTTACCGCTCGCTTAGTCATCTATTTGGAGACAGAGGGGCGCGCAAACAAAATCTGTGTAAGCATTGATCCGAAATCTTCGAAAGGTAAACTCTAAGTGGGTAGGATAGCGTGGGAACTGTTCAACCTCTGTCAAGGCAGCGTGAAAGGTCAAAATGACGGAAAACAAGCAAGACTAACCTCTTTCCGGCAGTGCGGGCTTTCAAGGTGGGACAGGAATACTTCAACAATGTTCACACGAATTGGCAGGACAAGGGCTCCGTCCTTTCTCCTGAAACAAGGTAGATTGAACTCATGAGTCCTTATGAAAACCTGTAAATATTTCAATACTTTGGTTCAGTTCTGTTTCCGCATGTATTTCTATTGCCTAAGGTAGACGAGTTAACACATCACACATTTACCCATCGTCTACGCGGGCGCCAACATGTTCACCCTGGGTTCACCATCTTAATGATGCATCCAAGCCCTAGTGGGCAATACCATATTAATTAATAATTGTAGATGTGAGTTATTTTGGATGGCTCTGCCAAAATGGACGGAAACGCTCCTAGCCAACGTTTGTGTTCGGTCTATCATCAGATGCACTTCTTCCTTATCATGCAAAAGCTCTGACTGTTGCAGTTGGATGATTTTAATGTTAGGGTCACCGCAAATTTTTGAGCTGTCTCTTATTTTAGAGTGGCATGGCGATTTTCGCTATTACTTGGTAGAGCGATGCCAATAAAATTTTTTTGAACACGAAAACTCTGCTATTGTATTATGACCCGGATTTCGGTGCCACTATATTAGCAAAAGTTAACCCGAGAGTTGCACATTATAGGCGAAAAATTTAAAGCATCAAACCATTAGAGACTGCACCCCTCCAGCTATGAAACTACTGCCATTAATAACTCGGAATAATTACGCCATTCGCGCCACCTGCAGATTTTCCACAAACGTTCTCATTAATCCTAGGAAGGACACCCGAATCCCTGCCACTAAAAGCCTAGGATTAACTATCTTCCAGGTTTACCATATGGGAAAAAATCGTTGCCACCATCGTCATAAAACTACTCGTTCTAATTTTTTATAGCAAAATGTATCGAGACTTGTACAGTGTATGATATAAAATTATTTCATGTGAAGAAACTGCTAAGTGAAAATTGAAAGAAAGATGGTAACAGCTGTGTTTACAAATTTTTTGTAATAGTTATCCCCGAGAAACGAACTAAGGAGCAGCTATCGTCGCAGCTCAAAAGAAAAACAGTATATAGCCATGCATTTGGGCAAAGGGGACAATTTCCACCATAATTCTCGGTGATAATCTGTTCTACTAAATTTTTGGGACAACTTCCAGGATTGGGTTTCTACAAAAGTGTTGCTTGACCTAGTAGAGATTAATGAATGAGTTGAGTGAGAGGAAGTCTTTCGCGACTTAAAACGTAAATTATCTCTTTACTTCCTGTAAAAAGGAGTACATTGTTGATTATCATGATATAAATAAAAACAAACGAATAAATAAACAGAAAATAAATTAATAAATGAATTTAAACCACCCCTTCAAAAGACAAGCCGTCATAAAAACACAAAGTTTTCTAATAAAAATCTGTATGACCAAAGTATTATTACATGTAATCCATCCGTATCTCTTATTAAGGATGCTTGCAATTTGCACTGGATAGAGGTGCTGGGTCATAAACTAATGAGCATTCCATTTCGTCACTGCCTCCAAACTTGTTCTACGTATGTAAGTGCTGCATCTTTACTCCTCCTTCAGGATGATATCCAAGAAATTCTTGCACTTCGCTAAATGAAAAGTGGTATGTCATATCATCACCTCTCGAACAGAGCAAACCAACGATTACACGCCATAATATTCTGGAGATCACTGAAGAACTATGTATGATATGAAGATGCTATCGCTGCAGATTCGAGAAATGCTGATTCAGAAGCATGTACACACAAGCGATTAGAAATGCTTTCGTCCAGCTTATCTGATGACTTTTCGCGATGCTTCACCCTCTTCACCCTTTCATTAATGGACGTATGTTTTCATGGGAAGAAAAGTTTCAAGAGCGTCAACGGCGATTAATGAGCGAAATGATGGGAAGCTAATTATGTAGTACAAGCTACATATGTAAGTCAACCTATGCGCTAGGATACGCCAGGAATTAACGCGGAATTTTCATACACGATCCCCATCCACACAATACAAGCAAACAGTCCTATGGTAGGATTCATGGGCGTTTAAGGTGAGATCACAACCTATCCGCCCTTCCAAAATAGATGATTAGATGAAAAGGGTATGCTGAGTTCGAGTAACTAGTCTCAGACAGCGTGGAGAAATATGCAGTTGTAAGAATGGCAAGATAACTCAACATGAACAGGAGGCCTCGAACCTTTCCAGGAACCTTCGTGATCCCCATCACTGGTCACAAGCGTATTTCACAGGAAACTCATCAGAGAAAAATGTATTCCGTAACTTTTTTTGCTGATCTTCATCAATAACAACAGAGGATGCTTTCCGGCATGGATAAATAAGGACTCTGCTAAAATATCTTGGACCCGTAATATATTTAGCCGTGGAAGGAAAAACACAGCGGGTATATACCCATTCCCATTAATTCTTATCCAGTTTGCTATCAAATGTAACTAATTCATTCATGTGCTCATTTCTTTGCGTAAGTACGGTGTCTTGACGAGAAACAAGACGAAACGAAGATGGTGTAGATCATAGATATCAAGTGGAAATCGACCGGATAAAGATAACCTGCAGTGAAAGGAGTGGATTCGCATATCCACGGAAGTTCTTATTGGATAGCAGATTCTCAAAACCACTGTAACACATCCGCTAGAGCGTGTTTATCCGACTGGATAAAGTTTATTGGATACGGACCCTGAACAAAGCTTTTTTGTCTGCAGGGGACTATCTAGACTTCGATAAGGCTCGATGTTTTCAGCTACTTTTTGTGAAACAACTGGTATAGATGAGTTTTAAGTAACACTTTACTTGTAAAATAAGCCCTTTAGACCAGGTGCGGTAATGACGGACAAACCTTGGTCCATATTCAGCATACATGGGCATGCCTTTCTAACAAACTCCGAATATAATAAAACTGACAATGATGAAGAATAATCCACAAGAAAATCCACCCCTAGGTTCCCCCGTAACCACCACACAATAAGCAACCCACGACCGTTTTCTCATAATATCCTCCAGAAGCCTAAAAACGGCGTTGCACATACTTTGGCAAACAGATTTTGCTGCACTATTGCGAATTGCACTTTTTCATCCAGAAATTATGACGAAATTTTCCCCCGTGATTCAATCGAAAGTGACAGTTTGTCGGTAATCGCTCGAAATAACCGCGGCAAATCGTTGACGTCGATTTTCCCAGGCTATTAGCGAATGAAGCCATTAGAGGTTATTCTTGACACTGTGTGAATATCTGCGCAAAAACACGCTGAAGACTGTGGCGTATAAATATAGCATGTACATGGATACTGTAGCTCTCGCCGCTGTTTACTGATAATTACAGAATGCCGTGGGAGTCAGCGTCAATGAATTGCGTGTTAAGGTCAGTGGTTCACACGCGGATGAAAGTGAATCTCTGATAATTGTCACCTCTGATGAAATTGTGGAAAATTCCAACTTTGGCCTTACTCGTAGAGGTTCTACAGGTATACTAGCTTAGCAAGACCTTCCTGCTGTTCTCAGGTGGGAAAATTCGAGCAGATTCCGCTTATTTTACGTGTATTTGTTTCGAAAATTTATTCTCGAAACAAATACACGTAAAATAAGCGGAGTCTGCTCGAATTTGGCGACTTTTTTCGATTCGAGTAGATTCCACTCGAATTTACACGTAAAATAAGCTAAATCTGCTCGAATTTACACTTCGTGTAAATTCGAGTAGATTTCGCGTATTTTTTGTTTATTTTTCCGGTAATTCGTTTTTCAGTAATTATTGCCGCTGCTCTTTTGCCTTGAAGGGTGGATTATGTCTGAAAAAAATCCACAAATTTTACTGATCATAAACATAAGAAAAATTGCCAGGTTTGCCCAGAAATGGAATTATTCCATGTTGAGTCGAGGACAATTCACCTACTTAATCTACGGAGCACCCTAACTGGTTTCACTGAGGTGGAGGTTCCCGCTAGTGTGCACGAAGTTGAGTTAGATTTGGAGTGCTAAACACTCAACAATGCTCTTCTAGGAGCAATATTTTTGCTACAAGCCCACGGTAGTGCCCCAACATGGCGCCACCGCCGGGGGTAGGGTATCGGACACCCGAGAGATCTCGTCTATTTTCCAGGTGGAGTTCGCGTAAATTCGAGCAGATTTCGCTTATTTTTCGGGCGGAATTCGCGTAAATTCGAGCAGATTTCGCTTATTTTCTGGAGATTTACGTGTATTTTTCGGGCGTAATCGGGAAATATTTCGGCGAAAAATAAGCGAAATCTGCTCGAAAGCACACGTAATCTGCTCGAATTTTTCCACCTGAGTTGTATGCTAACAAGAAGACTAATAAATTGACTAATAAATTGTGTTTGGCCTATGTAGTTCGAGCAATGAGCTGTGGAGGAACAAAATACATGCGTACATTACTAGGTGTTGAAACAAGTTTCGCAAGACTTATTTGTCGAGGCCCTAGAAGTCGCTACTCTAAAAACGAACACCTATCTGCTGAATTTCTGACGCTGAATATTTCTATTCTCGATATTATAACTATTAACATCGCTGCGAGGCGGTCAAGACGTACGCCATGACGCAACCGCGCCGCACGCTTATGCTCATTAGATCCAGGATCTTCCTTCAAAACTGACGCATTGAATAACTCCGGTGAACACCCCTTACACTTTTTCAGCTCCTATGGCATTCATCTGTCCCAGCTCAGCTCAGAGAACTTGTATTTCTCTCCAGCGCTGCTCGTACGTTTGAAGGCTGCAGCCGCGCACGCATGAATCGACCAATCACAACTCAGCAGCGTACGTCTTGTCGCGCAGCCAACATCACTGAGTTTCAAAGAAATTTCTTGGCTGATTCTGTACGAGATACACCATGATAGACCATTACCGCCGACTTTACCCCATTGAGAGGCTAATTTTTGATGATTGTTGAAAAGTGTAAACTTGCGGGGGGGGGGTTGGAGGAGAGGGTAATCATGGTAACTACGACTTAATTCAATGATGAAAAACGCCCACAGAATAGCCCAAGATGCGAAAGCTGGACAGTCTCCATAGTTAGGACGCAGTCACTTTTCAGATGTATTTATTTGTTTACTCACTTACTTATTTATTTACTTATTCATTTGTTAATTTCTACATCATGGTATTCCGCAATGTGATCCTTCCTAGAGAAGGTAAAGACAGAATAGAACCCCACAGTTACTTCGGCAGGCTCGAACAGGCAAAAAAGATCGCAGATCAGAGCTTGGATGCACCACTGAGATTACTTAGGGTAAACGTATTGCCGGCTATGTTAACGATGGGTGATTTTATGTGGTGTTAACACATTAACCTTGGGTAAATTGGATGATGCATGCGGCCCAGAAGAGCAAGAACACTAAGCTTATCACACTCATCACACCAGTACTTTAAACTCGAATATTCGATTTTGAACAAGTCAGTCGAAACTTTGCATGTTCAAGCAAAAGAGTGGAACACTATCCCAGGGCTAGGATTCCTTAACACAAAACCAAACTAAACCAGGTTAGCGAACCAATTTTTGTATCCTGCGTCCCTCAACGTTAAATAATCTATGGGATAACCAATCACGCTAGCCTCGTTGGTTTGCATGCTTAGCGTTTCATGAATCCCAGCCCAGAAGGAAATAGGGCTGTACAGGCTGTAGTACTTCCTTTCAAATACAGACAAGCTTATGAGCACAATACCCGAGCATACGAAGAAGGTACTAGATTACTAGTTAAATTATTTGATTACGAGATATAATTGCTTTCGTTTCTCAGTGTCTGTCAGAATTAGCTGAAACGAAGGGAAGTTTGTGTTCTTCCAGGATGCATCTAAGCGCAAAAAACAATACTTTAACTTCAGCGTACTTTTTTCACATCTAGAATAACTTCAGCGTATTTTTTTATATTTAGAACTCTGGACAAAAATATATGGACAATAGATATAATGGGAAGGATGGCCTCAATAATTCATGGATAACGGAACCGTGATTCTAGTCCTATCAATCCGAGAACCTTCATAGGAATACTAAAGAAAGATTTTCCGCCGTTTAATTTGGAGTTTTCGTAGCGCAGCGCAGTTCCTTCTGTATGCAGTATTCAGCTACAACCAAGAGTATCATAGCAGACGTTACCCAGCATTCATTTTATCTATTCGTCTTCGCCAGGGCTTGGACAACAAGAAACAATTACTTTTCCAGATATAGTATCCATAAAAATTCCTTAAGTTACATGACAAAAGACAACTGTGAGCACGTCTTTTCACCACAGCTATTTCCTCGCATTTCAGTCCTCCACTTCCATCAAGGCCAGCAGTTTAACTCGACGTGCATTATTCTTGACAGCTGGTTTCAGTAAAACCTAGTGGGAACGTTTTGTCGCCGTCGGCCCTCGCAATTGAGGCGGCGGCGGCGGCAGAGGTTGCGGTAATGGCGACGCTGACTGGACGTCCTTCGTTGGTTCAATTAGGCTATTCAAGTCACTATTCGTTGAGCATTTACCGCATACTCGACTATGCAAACAACGACCTCTATCTGTTTGTAGCCACGGCTTCCCCGCACTAAACGATCGCATATGCGCGAACAAAAGACGCCCTGCGTGAGCCGCACTCTGTAATTTCCGCGAAATATTAATCTTCTCGAGAGGGCAATCCACAAAAGAACGAAGGAGGGACGGGAACAATTTGTGCGCCCAGGCTGTGATTCTCTTACATTAGTTTGAAATTTTAACCACCCAACTAGTCAACTCTTTCGACAAAGAAAAAAAAACAAATATTCTTCTGGATGAATTTTCTGGATATCCTTAGAGATACTCAAAGCAGCCTTATGCTGTTGTAGACGATGCCCCTTTATTTCCCTACTCGTATTCGTCGTCTCTTTCTTTTTTTTTGTAGCCTTTTCCTTTTTTCGTTTTCGTGGGCTAAACAAGGGCGATAAACAAACAAATAAACAACGTACCGCCTTATTGATATGACAACAGTTCCTGACAGCTTGGTGACAACAGAGTACGCTCCTTTATAATTCATTTCTTCGATAACTATTGATGCTTCAGTGCAGTAATGAGGAGGGACCTGAAACCTCAAGGAACTCAGGCATTAGGTAGATTGGACAGAAAGTCTTGTAATGAACTTCTCTTTCTTTTCTATCAATAACGTTATTATTTATAGATGGAACCTGGTCTGCCAATTTTTAAACATAAGAAGGAGTAGAACATTCTATCACATTCTAACGCCAGATAATTCCAGTCACCACCAACATGTTCCGGGTCGAAAAATGAATGTTGGAGCCGACTTTCGGACCAACCTAACCTATGGAAAAACGTGGACACCTAAAAGAAACACTGCAAAAGAATCAAAACGTGGACACCTAAAAGAAACACTGCAAAAGAATCAATGTTACTTCTCTATTCAAAAGTTTCACCCATATGGGTCTGAGTAACTGCGATCCGTGGATTTTTTTAAGTAGGGTCTTCCAATTTTGGATATACATATCTCCTATACTTGGGACCGAATAAAAATCGAATAATCTTGTTACTTCAATTAACAATCCAGGAAACAAAACATTCAGATATTCAAGAATGAGAAATTTCAAAGGCTCTTTTTGTCTTTCATACAGCTTTATATTGGTCTCTGATGTTGTACATAGCACTCAAATTATGCTTTTATTCGAAATCAAATATTTTTGCCTTCGAATATCGAATATTTCGAACAAAATGGAAATTCGAATGTTTTTGCAGATAACCTAAGTTTCAAGGATTTCTACACTGCGAATCTCTATCCTTACAACCTTTCCCTATCCTGAGAATGACTCAATAACATGAAAAAGGGCTTCGAAGTTTGCAAAATCCACACAACATTGCTTTTTTTTTTGCCGACACAATGCAACAAAACAAGGCTCTCAAGCCGTCAAGGACCCTACGATGACCCTCTCCTCGCCTTCTTTGAAGCTGACTAGCTGTGATCCTGTGCGAGTATGTGTGTATGCGCATAAATAGGACGCACGGGCTGGGTTCTTTGAAAAAAAAATCGGCTGTTGAATGTCAAGTGAATAGAGTATGTTCGAAAGAATGAACACAGTAAACAGACGCATAAGACCACTATGAAAAAACAAGGACAAGGCCTTGGAGAAGCTCGCTACCGAAATCCTCCCCACATCTATCCGGAGGAACATGGAAGGAGCTAAAAAAATCAGTATTCTATGGACAGGAGTCCATGTTATGACAACTAGTGAGCTCATGGACGACTTCACGAGGAACTTTCCCACTCCAGGCCCTTCACTGTCTAATTCAGACCATATCATCATAGCTGTGGCGTTGAGAAACGCTAATAAATTTAGAAGGAAACGGGTAAAACAAGGCGAAAAGAGAGAAAGATGATTCGTTCTGAAGTGTTGACCGAAAAAAAAAACGAAAAAAAAATTCAATTGGACTACAAAGGGGTCCATCAAAAAATCGAACATTCCAAAAACACAAACACAAACAGCCCTTATTTTCGTTCCCTCAAAGATGTAGAACACTCTCCTTTTGCTGAACATTTCAATTTGTCAACTTATTCGAAATTGAATACTCGAATATCGAATGCACAATGAACTATAAACGGCCATAGACAAGCCGCGGGAACGCGAGGCGGCGTCCTTGGGCAAAGACACAGGGGCTCTGCACACTGACTCTGGTGCCTCTGCCCAAGAACGTCGCGCCGCGGTCCCAACACTTGTCTACGGCTATCTAGAGTTCACTGTACCTAATACATTATTCGATAAACAGTAATTCATTCCCAGGTTTTCCCTCAAAAATGCATTGTCAGATGTATTCATCTCTCACAACTAAGCCCGTCGGCACAGCAGCAGTGAGCGTCAATAGCGGCGCGTTCTCCGTAGACAGGGGAAGCACGCGACGCGGCAGCGCCGCTCGCGCTGGAATCTTCGCCGCAACAGCAAGTTTCTTGATAGTAAGTTAATTTTCTTAATAGCTGACATCAAATTTGATGACAAACTACCAAGAAAACCCTGATTTGCCACTTTGGTGACGGCTTCAGGGCGAGCGCTGCGGCCGCGTCAAGCGACTCTCGAGTCTGCGAAAAATGCGCCGTCATCGAGGCTCACTATACAGTCATTGCCGAAAAGATAGACAGATTGCGCGTGCGATTTCATAGCGACGCGGCCAGAGAATCGCGGTAGGACCTATTTGATCCTCTCACTTAGAACATGCTGTCTCCGTATCCCTCGTCTAGGTCCCGCCGCGATTCTGCAGCCACTAAATACGTCTATCTCTTAGGGAAGGACTGCTCTTGCAAAAATACTTCTGCAATTTATCACTTCTAGAACTATACTATGCCTCATCACCTTGTACTTTTGTTTTTTTTTCTCCAAGATATTAAATACTACGTTGTTGGGTCATCCTCGCAGGTCGTGACTGTACTATTTGTCATGACTGCGGAGCACCACCCCCCCCCCTTCCCGTTCATATGAAATTAGTAAAAATATAAGTAAAAAATGAAGATTAACTCTAACCTGAACATTGCTGTCGACGCCCCATGTGAGTATCTCTGTTTGGCAGTTTTCGTTGAGAGTGTTGAAATGCATCTCATGCTTGAAGCCAGCCTTGAGCTCAGCGATTTCACCTGAAAGAAAGCCACTTGAAATTCTTCCCCCTATGTAGTAATTTTCTAGGCTTCTTCACCAACTGGCTACCCTGAAACTAAGTTCTCGCTTCGAAGCACGCGCACATTTGCTCTTCAACGCCACTGAACCGTGAGAAAATAATGACTACTGGAACTGCCGTCCTTCGTTGTGAAATTCGCTTCGGAACAAACAGGCGGAGCCGCCCCCGTCCGGGGCACCACCAAGGGACGGGGTGTCCCTCCCTCGCAGGCGCCAACCTTGAGAATTCCCCAATGCAATTTCCCCTCTGTGTGTTGCGCCCTTGACTGTTCCAGCCTGATTTCAGGTGGCGATGTCATGCCATAACGCTGTTTTTGCACACACAACAAACAAATGATCCAGATCTGCGAGAACGATTCGACACCCGTCGGGCGCAACCAATTTCACTCGGCAAATAGTGTTCGAGGTCTTAGTCAGCCGAACCCACGCGCGTCATGGTCAAGAAGAATGGAAAGAAGTTTTTGCCAGGTCATTCTGGGCTGGAGGCGCTTGCAGCTCTGAATACTTTGTTTCTTACGTGGTAGAACTGGCTCTAACGTTCTTCTCATCTTGACCTTCGACTACCTAAACGCTGCCTGATTGTTATGGAACACGTAACCTTGACTGGTACCTGAGAAAAAGAAAGTGCTGATTAGAATCTCCCAACACCTGGAACTACCACTAGACAACGTGAAACAGTGTAGGAACTATGATTCTGAGCTCATACCAGCGCAAAGGAGTGATACCCTCTGGCAGATACGGAGCAAACTCCCATGAATCTCGGATTTCCATCTCAAGGATTTGCGTCTGCTTTGCTGGACAGCGTATACACGAATGACATTAGTTCCAACCATCAAAAAACACGGCTGACCCTTGGACTTCCAGCATGATATTTTAAATAATAACTGATTTTCACTAAAAAAGGGTCCCAAAATTGCTTTCGAAACTAGAAGGATACACAGAAACTTGCTCAAGTCACAGTACTAAAGTAAACGTGAATTGTGAGCCGAACCATTTTATTGGGTAGGATGCAGCATTGAGATAACCCAGGGTTAACGTGTTGGCGTCAGTGTCAACGATGGGTAACATTGCGTGGTGTTAACACGCTTACCTAAGGTTATCTCAGTGATGCATCTGGCTTTTGAAGAGTTATGCTAAGCACATAACACTGCCTTCAAAGCTTCTCTAAAACGTGTCCTGGATTCATCATTGAGATTATCCAAGGTAAACGTTTTGTTGCCTGTGTTAACAGAGAGCAAAATTGTGTGTTGTTACACGTTTACCCTGGGTAATCTTAATGATGCATGCGGCCTCTGGTAACGCGTCCGGAAATCACCAACCGACAACGTTTGACTCCAAAACACAGACAAAATGCACATTTTTACGGTAATTTTGGGCCACTTTCTAATACAGTGAAGGGTCAGACATCATTAATCATATGTTAACTACTAGAAAAATGTGCGGCGTTGCCAAGATTTGTAATTTCGTGTTCAGTCCAACTACTAGGCATTTAACTGCATTTGCTCGCACGAATGACAATGGGCGTCGATGGCAGTGACCCCTCTGCGGCCTCGAAAAGCATGCAGCGCGACCGCGCCGCTCGAGCAGGAGTCCCTTCTGGGACAACAAACTATGAGGTGTTCTTGACAGTTAGTTAGTTTTCTTATTAGGTAACATCAAATGTGATGAACAAATACTGAGAAAACACAGATTCGCCACTGCAGCGACGATTCCGTCGTGGGCGGTGCAGTCGCGCCGCGTTCTTTTCGAGGCCGTGGATGGGTCACCGCCATTGACGCCCTCTGTACATATGTTATTCTTAAAGAGAAATTATAGCAGTATAATTATAACAAGGATTCCCAAAATAGCCCCTACATATTATATTGGTCCGAAAGAATTTTTCATTTTCTTAAGCAATGATAACACTGGCTGATACGGATGGAATCTGGCCTACCAATTTTTCTAGTTGATAAATAGTAGAACATTCTACCAGATTCCATTGCCAGAAAGTTCCAAGTTAAGAACAAGATATTCTGGATAAGAAAAAAATGTTGGTGCAAGACTTCCGGGCCAAGCATATACTTTCGAGGCAGTCCACATGAAAATGAGTGGAGCATTCCTACCAAATGTGCTCGTTTTGCTAGTCGTGCTCTTACGCATCATTAACGGAGCGTTCACATCTTCTCTACTGCAAAACTGCTACATCACATTCTCTCAAATGGTTGTGCAGCGTAGCAGCGACCACTGAAGCCCAACTGAGTAATAAACTCCAAACGAGCATTGTGGGACAGGGGTACGCTCGTTGAAACGCAACGGATCGTGACGGCCGTGAACGCGCTTGATTGGATTACGTGCAACCGCAGTCATGGTACTCGGTTCCGGCGCTGTCAGCAATTTTCCATACTTAAGACAGAATCATGCATGTGATATACATATTCTAATTCGGAAATTCTACTTCGAATAAGTTCGAATTTCGGATTTCCGGAAAAGTGGGAAAAGTACAACTAGAGAGAAAAAATAAGAAGAGGTTAAGGGTCTTCGATCTTGTCATCATTCGGATTTCATGAATCTGAATCAGAATTAATAATTAAAATTGAGTTTTTTAAATCTTTTTCGCTCATAAGTATACAAACTTCTGCTGGAGCAGTTATGTCAGAATCACCTTGTAACAACTTCACATCTTTTGCAGCTGTTGATTTCATGGAATGTTTTTTTCTGTTGTAATATTACGTACAAGATACTTCAAATTGTAGTCAGGGTAGCACCACCTGTTTGGACAGGTCAGAAAAAGAAAGCAGGTGGTTTGGGGCGAGAATGACAAAGGTGATATCAATGAATTGTGCGGATGCGCACACACCTCAAAATGTCAGGCGTACGGCGTAGCGCGTGCGAGCGGGTCTCGACCACTGAAATCTCCTATATTTCATGCTTCTATAGTTTTCTTATCTGGGCTGACCAAACGCTATAGCATAAGTAGTAAATCAGCAGGATTCTCAAGCATTTAAATGGGAAAGGTGATTATAGGTGAAAAAGGTAAAGGCTAAGGCACAAAGAAATTGGTGTCTGTTAGGGAGTTCCCGAATGCGAAAGAAAGAAAAACAAAAAAGTAGATAAACAAGCAAATAAAGGAAATGAAGAAGAAAATGGTGAGTGCTAATCAGCCTTGCCTGAAATGCGGTACATATTTGCCTTTGAAAGCAATAAATTAATAAATAAATAAATATGCGAAAGTAAGTGAATGAATATAATGCGTAGCTGCGTTTTACCACATATTTTTTGTGTTCTATAATTTGCTGTGGCTCCTTCCGTGAATTCACTCCTCGCCGATTGATTGGCACACTTTTATGTGCAGTGGATAAATAAATAAATAAATAAATAAATAAATAAATAAATAAATAAATAAACAAATAAATCAAGATTTCTTTTTATTGATGGAACAGAATCAAATTTACCATTTCAATGATGTAGCGGCACGTTTCTAGTATTAACTTGAACGGAAAGAAATGAAATAGGGTCAGTACGCTCCAGATGATCCCAGATTACTTATACGCAGAATGAATTGGCCCGAAAGTCTTGTACCCAAGATTTATTTCATGATCCATAATTTCTTGGTCTCGAATTGAAATTCTTCAGCAATAGAATGTAGTAGAATGTTCTACTACTTCTCAGCTATGAAAAATGGCTGACCAGCTCCCATCCGTAAACAATAATGTTATGGATGTTCGAAAAAAAGTGTGAAATTTGGTGCAAGACTTTTGGACCAACCTATTACGTTCCTACAGAGCATGGGATCCTTGTAAGAACAAGACAGCTCTCAATCAAATGCAAAACCTGTACAGGTATTCCCCAACAGGTAACTATTTCAGGTGGTCCCCAGAAGTGAAAAGCAATGAGAGCAAAGTATGAACGTACAAGGAGTTTTTAGCGTCAGCTCCGCTTCGGCACCCATTGTGTATCCCTGCTCTCTGGCTATTGAACAAAGGGACTCGGTGGTTCGTTCGGTTTTGAATGAATACTCCTGAGGTCTGAAAAGCGCTCGCTCATAGCCGAGGCAGAATTATTGGACTTTGTTACGAGTTAATGAGAAAACGCTGGAACTGGCGGCACGAACCTGTTCGTGTTGTTCGTGTAGATCGACTTGAACAACGTGTACGGTTTCGCGCCCACTGGCACGAATTCGGTGTACTGTGGCTCTTCATTTATCCAACTCAGATTCTTCTTGTTCTAAAAAAATGGAATATAAGTAAGACAGGTTCAATGTGGAGAGGAAGGAGGTTTTTTCTGGATTTTCCCAGCTGACATGCGCACCTGTTCCCCCTTTTCCTCCAGATTCTGAGAGCATACTGATAGGAGTCCAGAACCCTACAATGCCCTCTACTTGCCCCGTCGCTACCGCTAGAACAATTCCCCTAACACGATACTCATCAGATGCGCTCTGATCAATCATTAACACCTGAGTGAACCGCAGTACGGAGTGATCCGACACTTCTCCCCTGATCGATAACGAGAAACAGAAACCGCAACTAAAACAATGCCATGTGGGTTTCCCTATCGCTTCCAGCCATTTCACCAGACAATTTGCCCAGAGAATACGGCTACGTATAGCCCGAATCTCCATCACCTTTCCCAAGAATTACGGTCGAACGATGTCATCCGAAACGCCTCCGCCGCCGACAGTACAGTGAGGCAATGTGGGCTTCCGTGGAATTTCATCTCACAGGGGAACTGTGCCAGTTTTCCCGGATTTCCGCTCCCCATCTTCTGGTTAGTCCTTCACGCTTGATGGGGTTTAGTACCTGATGAAAGTGAGAGACCCGCTCAGAGACTTACAGTGCCGCGCTATGAGTTCCTTTCATCCTACCGAGAATAACGCCACCAGCTGAGATGAGTAGTGACGTAATGATGAAAAATAAATAAAAAAATAAAAAAAATTTATTTAATATTATTTTATTGCTTACCTATTACTGAAGCTTTAGAGGTGTCGCTACAGTTTTTTATTCTGCCTTATTATTCTTATTTATGCCGAAGCAACATGCTATCTTTCGACATGTAGGTAATAAGAGGGTTTTGAAAGCATAATATCAATGAGAAATCCAGACTGATATTTCGGAAGTAGTAGATCAAACAAGGCCTTCATACAGACTGGACCACATGCTTCACCCACATATTATTCTTCGTTCATCTGAATTTGTTACCAAAAATATCTATAGAAAGACAGAAAACGATTCTATCAGATTTCAGTACGATTTGCACTACTAAAACAAGGGCAGCATTGTGGCTTGAGTGGGTTTTCACAGGAACAGAGAAACCAGCAAACATCACCTCGCTAGAGGAAACAAATATATTGCTTGGGGTCAACCAAAAACTGCGCTGCTCACTGTATTATCCTTATTTCAATAGTGGATTGAAGCTCCGAAAATCAACATATGGGATTGGCCACCCGTTTAAGAATGTTAGAAGATCTTAGTCAGGAAACTGTGGGCCAAAAATTCTATTTTTAAGCGCCTTATCTTTGGGGATACTTCGGTTTTCCTTCAGATCTATTATACAACTTCGTCAGACCTACATATAGCACTAGTGGAACAATCGTCTAAAATGCCTTCGCTTATTGCGAAAATAGGCGAATGAAGATGAACATGCAAAGGCAGAAAATAAGAATGAGCGGGATTCTGACTCAGTAGTTCGGAAGCCCCAGGATTTCGCGTCATGCGAACTTCTCACTTCTAAATTTTGTGGAAATGCAGCAAAGGAGTTTTGTCAGGTAAAGCGTGCTGGCTTTGCCATTCTTGATTTTCCTTGTCTGGGCTTTCTCTCTGATTTCAAACCTCAAACCACACGTTCCATGCGACACTTCCGCTGATCGCTCATAGAAATTTCCAAGATTTTCTTGAGGTTATCACCTAAATCTCTGAACCATAACTTCTTCCACAACTTTCTTCTCCTAGAGGGTGATTTTCTTTTGGGTTAGTATTATCAAAAGTTTCCTCTATATATACAGTATCTCACTTTCTTTCTTAGCAAGGCTACAATAATTAACTTCACCAAAATCAGCGTAAAACATACATAAAGGACACTCTATGGGTTCAGAACTAGTTCCTTGTTTTGTGCCAGAAGAATTTGAAAACTGTTTCCCATAGACGGAAACGCAAACTCCGTGCGAAGCCTACGCAACAAAAAAATCGTAAGGAACCGACGCTGCGAAAAAAGCTCTGGTTGAGTTGCGGGGCTCGGAAAAAGCAGGAAGCACTTCAGGTGCTAATCCAATGCTCGAATTAACACTACTTTGTCACAAATGGATTACGCCACGTCATTGGTGTAGGATTACTGTAAGGCAGTAACCAGTAGAAGCCATGATGTGTTTACGATGACCACACAAAATCCTGCACATTTCACCCCTAGTTTGAAGAAAATTTTCTCAAAATTTTCCAAGAATTGAAAACCACGGTTGCTTTGGAAAGCATTCCTTGGAAATTCGCAACAAAAACGATCCAATCAACCTCTCCCTCCCAAAAACAACCAAGTGCGTAACCCGGCGTGTGCGTTCACCCCTCGGAACTCGTTCCAGAGGCTACGGTGGCTCGAATTTGTGTGCCTCAATGGGCGATGACTCATCAGACACTACCGTATTCCCACGTCAATATAGTGACACATAACTGGTTGCGATAAACGGGGCTGCCGTCTCGATGAAAATCAACGTCGATGACGTCGATGGCTAGAAGTTCGCCCCGTCGGCAGCCGGCCAGCCCCACGTAGTACATACTTGCGCAATCGATGGGGTCCTTGAGCGCCAGGGCTGCGAGGTGTTATCTTCATGTGCTAATCGGATCCCCCGTGGGGATTCGCAGTCATTAAAGTGCCGCTGCCATCTCCCCCCACAGCGAATGAATGTTTCCATACTGAGCTCGTCGAGAGGACCAACACAATTGCCAGCCGCCACCCGTCGCCGGCTGGCTGTTCCCCTAACGACGCAATTTCCACCAGGAGAGCCTGGTGTGCATATAACTCGAGTCGTAATTTGATATTCGCAGTGAAAACGAGATTGCTCGGCCGAATCGCCGTTTTACTGTTAATAGCCGAGATTTGTGCGGAACAACGGCGGAAGGGGGGGGGGGGGGG